>JALDNG010000118.1:0-125000 GCA_024349245.1 Neodontobutis hainanensis | reverse complement strand
AGAGAAAAGGGTGAATGCGCTAAGATTAAGAAATTAAAGTGGCTTTTTCCAATGACTGTGCCACGGACCAAATCTTAAAGAATTTTCCAGCAAATGTAAATATTAAACCCAAACCTGACCCATTCTCTGTTTTTCTTATCAAAGAGTACAAGTCAAATTGAAGTTTATTTTTGGCTTTTGAATGACCTCTAGCCTCGTAAACTTGTGGAAAAACAGACAGTGAACTGTCTTTACAGCTACATACACCTCCACTTTGTTCTAGAGAGGAGTAGATGTCAAATTAAAAAATATTTCAGTTAAAGCAATACAAATCCCGGAGATGGTGCTGAGCAGAATACTTACCAGCGTCTGTCACTTGTTATTAAAACATCTCCAATTTTCTTGTCATTTCCCCAGAGTCTTTGTTCTTGGCAAGTGTGTACCTGTGATTAAAGACCTTTAATAGTGTTTTGACTGTATTTTACTTGCCTTTTTAACACCCCAGAAAAAAGCACCCGCACATGTAATAACAGAGCTGCGGTTGGGATTGAACAAGAGCATAGATGACTAATGAAAGAGGTTCACGTATTGGGATTCTTTAATGTTCCCACTTCATGTGCCGCTCTTCTATTTGACAAGTATTTTTATGAGAAGCGCCATCGTGGGATGTGGTTTGATTTACTGTTAGTCAGTCTTTCCCCCACTTCATTTGTTTTATATGAATTTTTCCCACATTTTCACCAAAGGGGGGGTCATGACCTTTTGTTTACTGTATATTTTGGCAGCTCTCCTCAGAACAATAAAGATGAAGTGTTTATGAGCTGAGTGGCTGTTAACACATGCTCGACTGAAAAGCTCTTCAGACTGGACAAACAGGGGCTTTGACTTACAAACTATTAAAATGATTTGTGCATTTTTATTTTTGCTGATAGTTTTACTGGCTTAAAACCTGGCAAAAACAACACATTACGGCCCAGTAAATGTCTGGGTTGTTTCTCCTCAGTTATTTTATAATTTTTCAAAAATATCGTAACCCTGAAAAGAATAAATGATCCTGCCTAAAGTGAAAATGTAGAAATGATAAATGTAATGTAACTGTTGTGTTTTAATGTTGCACATTTTTAAATTCAGACTCTTGCATTTGAAATTAAGAAAAATATTTAAATGGTGGTCATAAAGATTTGTAACAGTTAAAACCAATGTAAGAAATGAACTCAAATGAGACTGCATCAGTTTAATGATCATTGTCTGTTGCAAAAAAAGAAAAGCTCATTGTAACTTTCGAGTACACAGTAGCAGAAAAGTCATTACCTAATAACTCAAGCTTATCAAATAACAGCTCAGAGGATCAGACTTGTTTCCGTCACTTTCTCGCCTTTCAAAAACCTTTAGAAGTTTAGAAGTGTAGTGAATGTTGCCTAAAAGCCAACACCCCACAAAGACTGATACATCGATGCACTGTGTGATAACCATAAAAACCACAGTGCTTTGTTCCATTAGTAGAATGATATCTGCATGCACTTTATTCCTCACACACAAAGCTGGAGATATAAATCCCTGTATTTAAAAACACAGAAAGTTCATTCACAAAGCGTTCTCTGATCTCACCCTCAATGAACCTGTGCCACTTTGTCTGACCTTGTGTAACTTTGTATTGCTCTCAGTGCTGCTCGTGGTTGCTGAAAATTATACAGTCCCACAGTGTGTTCTTTTTAATGAAAGCAAATTAATTACTTTGCGTCATGAACTTGAACATCTCTGGTTTGAAACTGAGGTGTGTTACAGTCAGGTTTTGTCAAGGTGCGATCACCCACACCCACACTGGGCCGGTCTGTGCCCAGACAGGCTTGTTTGTACTAGACAGAGCGGCTGCACTTTAAGTGTCTCTTGGCACCATCTCTAATAATACCTGCTCTGGTCGAGGTGCCTTGGCATGCTGTCCCATACTCGCGTGAACACACTCTCTCATCTGTACACAATAACAGGTAAGTCCAAATTCTGAGCCGGGGGCCAATCATGATTGCATTTAATAGATTTTAAAAGTATTGCATGCATTGTGTGAATCCTATAAAATGTTGTACTTAATTGGAAATATGTACTTATTGTACACATCTATCTTATTAATAGTGTATAATTAGACAATAAGACAAAAAAATATTTTCTAACACACATTGTTGCTGAAGGTTTAGGACATTAAACTAATATTATTTTATTAAAAAAATAAAAAATAAAAATTGAAATCATCATGAAACCTATTTTCATGGTTTTGTTCATAGACAGCAGCATGTTCCTGCAGTGCTCCACAGCATGGCCAAAAACTACACACCTCACTTTTAAGACAGTCAGGGTTGTATTGTTCAGACTTGTTTATTAGCTGATTCCATCGAGTGCAATATAAACAATATATATTTTTTTTTACTTCTAACACATGACCCTGTTTGGACACTTTGACATCCGCCAGATAAAAACACATACAGAGGTTTCCTTGTCTTGAAAAGTCAATGGATAGTTCTGATGTTTTAAAAACTATACCATTTCTCAAATGGTTATGTAGAAAGCTATATGGCCAAATGCTTGTACTTAACACAATGTAGAATTCTTATTCACAGTGTTTTTTGGGTCTGAGTCCTGTTTGAGCCGGACTGGGTCTGAGTCCTGTTTGAGCCGAACTGGGTCTGAGTCCTGTTTGAGCCGAACTGGGTCTGAGTCCTGTTTGAGCCGGACTGGGTCTGAGTCCTGTTTGAGCCGAACTGGGTCTGAGTCCTGTTTGAGCCGACCTGGGTCTGAGTCCTGTTTGAGCCGAACTGGGTCTGAGTCCTGTTTGAGCCGACCTGGGTCTGAGTCCTGTTTTAGCCGACCTGGGTCTGAGTCCTGTTTGAGCCGGACTGGGTCTGAGTCCTGTTTGAGCCGACCTGGGTCTGAGTCCTGTTTGAGCCGACCTGGGTCTGAGTCCTGTTTGAGCCGACCTGGGTCTGAGTCCTGTTTGAGCCGACCTGGGTCTGAGTCCTGTTTGAGCCGAACTGGGTCTGAGTCCTGTTTGAGCCGACCTGGGTCTGAGTCCTGTTTGAGCCGGACTAGGTCAGAGTGCTGCTGTAGTAACACAACAAACCACAAAGGACAGCACTTTCTGAGTGTTCTGTTCAAAACCAGCAAAACATGAAGGTGTCTTTGGCTTACATTCAAGTTAATCATTTCTAAACTCTGATACTGATACTTTACTGTCTCTTCAAGTAATGAATGCATACATTATACCCAGCAGCGATCACTTGTGCATAAGCTTTAACCGATGACACATTTTTCACATTATAATGATTAATGCTCTGTCTAATGCCATGTGATCACAGTAGGCTATAAGTTATACACCAGACGGCATAGTGCCCCTAATTTAAAAAATATATATAAGACATACCTCATCAGTCATTAGAAGCGTGACAAGATCACAGCCGGCGGGGAATAAGCAGTGAGGAGCTGCCACACATCCAGGACATTTATGGGATTCACTTTGCAAACCAATGGGGCGATACTATTCTATGAATGTGTGTGATTGTTGAGGTGACATGAGTGCCTCGTATTTTGGCAGCCCCACTCTCCGTCTGCAGGTGTGACCGTGTGGGAATGGGATGAATGGAAGCACGATGTAAAGTGCTTTGGGTGCCTGAGAAGGCTACAGAAATGCGCAATATAAATGCACACCATGCATCTGAGGTTGACCTGACACATGACAGGACAAAGCAGTGGGTTCGGCTCGCCAACATGTCTGAGAACATGTGCGCTGTGCCTGCCAGCTACATTAGATGTGTCTGCAGTGTGTGAGACTAACTACCACGGACCATTGTGCCAAGTTGATGTCTGTCAGTCCTTGACACTTGACAGCTACTGCCGCACATCAGGCCGAAGAACAGTCAAGTGTTTTTGAATGCTTCCACTATAGAGCAAAAACAGATCTCATTGTGTTAATGGGAATAACGACCAGCCTTTTATACCAGGGACAGCCAGTAGGGATGCACCTAATATCGGTATCGGCCAGTATAAACGAGGTTGACTGACATCGGACATCGGCAAATGCAGCTATACTCTATCTGCAGATGGCATATTTAACTTTTAAGATTTTTTTAAATTCCCAAAAGAAACATAATACCAGAAAATACTTAATAGTAATTTCCATATCGGTGCATCCACAGCAGCCAGTTTAATGTCTGCTAACAGGTGAACATTGATTATCTTGTTACCATGGCACCAGTTGAGGACGGGATGAATTATGTAGCATGGGAATAGTTTGAAGAAGATTTTTTTATAACAAGTTTAATGGGAACATGACTTTCTTTGGAAAACAACAGCTGATAAAAAAAATAATAAAAAATGAAAGTGAAATCTGAATTGCAGTGCACCATCGCAGTGAATAATGGTGTTTAGTAATGTTCTGTGCTTTTAGCCTAATTGTTACATACAGTAGTGCCTACATTCATATCTGTTGTGACATAAAGCCACAATAAGCAACAGGAGTTTTCTTATTCAAATAAATGACAAGATGTAATCTGAGATGTATTATCAAATCTTTAACGTTTTCATCTTAATTTAATATAAGTTACACTATAATGGATTTTAACCTAACATGACCATTAGTGGGTTTTTTTTGATGATTATTTTCTTATTTCCTTTTTGTTTGATAAGACAGTAGGAGAAAGAAGAATGACATTGGGCAAGTGACCCGAGCGGGACTCAAATCCAGGTCTCCTGAAAAACATGCACTCTAACATTTTTGAAAGGGAACCACAGTTCTTTATGTATTTTATTGCATCTGAATGTCTCCAAATTGTGGTAGTTTGTAATTGTTTAGTTATTAATAGGTTACCGCTAATTCTTTTATGTAGCTATAATTTCAACACATCCAACTACCTCAGTGTTTGCTGCACTGATTTATTATATTCTGTTGGTCTCCATCTCTTGGTGGTGTCACACTCTCAGCTTTTTATTTAAATTTATTCCACTAGCGTCATAAAACTGGCTCAGTGCATGAAAACTCCAAACGCAAACAAAAATATGTGCCACATGCCTTCCATAAGTAATGAGTAATTATCAGCAGGAGTCACACTTTCTGCCGTTAACACTGAGCAAATGCACAGCTCCAAACTTTTGCCTTCGTTATTTAATTGCTCGGGCCCAGTCTACCATTTAATTGCCTATACAGCCGAGTCAATGGTCTGTACAGTCTTGATAATCACGGTGACATCACCACTTCACATTAACGCTCCTCATTCATGGTTTTTATATAAAGAGAGGGGCTATTTATATGTGGAGGAGACGAGGGGATATAATTTTCATTTTCAGCTCAAATAAATCTAGGGAGGAGATATAACTTAACCTCTCTCTGCATCAGTGATTCTTCACCTTTTGTTTTTTTTTATCTCAGCCCCAGCTAACCTTAGCCCTAACTGTAAAATCAAGTCTTAACCAAAAAAAAACTATAAAAAACTATTTCTGAACTACTTTACTACAGCTATACAAGATTAATTGAGATTTTTTTTTGGTACCTAGTAAAATTTACTAACCAGATATTAAGAGGCATTTAAAAGTACAGACAACATTCAAGACTCATTTTTACATTTTGTGCTGCTTCTAATGATCCGTTAAACTGTGTAACCCCTCCGTCCACAAGAGGGCAGGCTTCAAAGAACATTTAATGTGGAACTCCACCTCGACATTCCAAGTGTAAAAAATATGTTGACAGCTTTTTATTTACAATCTATGGTTGACAGCCTGGTACAAAAGTTGGCTCTGATCCCTTTGAATTTTTAACACTATTGTGCCAGTGTTGTGAGTGATTGACATGTGTCAGCTGTTGAATGTGCAGTGTGGCTAATTTTACACTCACTATGAGCGATCAATTTTATCTAATTGTTTTAGAGTGTATGGCCTGTACCAAGACAAGTTTTAGTGAAGATAACTGACCAGAATAAAAGTCTCCAGCCTCTTAGACAGTTGTTACTCACAGATACAGCTGGTGCTAATAAAAACTCTTGCTAATCTTGGCATTTCAGAATTTGAAGTGGTAATTTTCTCATTTTTAACCCTGTATTCTTGCTAAATAATACAACATGCTGATAACTATTTAATCTGCTGCTGCACCCACAGAAAACCACAGCTAATGCTTTATCCAGCACGTACACTTTGTAAAAAAAACACTGACAAAAAGGTGTTCAGATGATGAGAAATGAATATAAAGACTAGTTTAAAGCTTCACCGGGACAACCAAAAAGGAACAACTTTAGGTAAAGTCTTTGTAACTTACTGTGTAACAAGTACCAGAGCTCGCATATGCATGTGCTCATTGCTCCATTTATTTTTAGGCCAGAGGCAGGATATTGGGTTTCAATAAAAGTACTACTCCTCTTTCTTTCTTTTTTCCACATCTTTTTCTCGTGTACACACAGGCTGTGTCCCAGGGGTGAGGTGGTGGTGGTGGTGGCGGCGTTGGTGTGGTTTCCTGCTTGCGTTGTGACGTGAGGCGGTTCAACTCGTCGCTACAGAAAGGCCTCTTTGTGTACGGGCTTCATGTAACGTTCCTCCCGCCTCTTTCCATCGTGTTGACAATAATTTTCCCCCCAAACCCCTCAGCTGACGAGCTACGTTTAAGCCGCTGTCGTCATACTTCATCTTGTTGCTGTGAGAGAACAAATGAGAGAAAACAAGGGTAACAACTGCTGAAGGTTTTGGTTTCAACAGCTGGACCTTTCATTTTTACTGGAAATGGCCTCAAACAGTTGGAGTACTTTTTTAGCGGTGTTTTTTCTGGTCAGGCCACCCAGAGTTTAATTAAAAAATTTTGTTATGTCATATTTACGACAAGGGAAAGGTGAAATTTTCACAGTTTTAAATCACAAAAACAAGGCAGCACTGAGCTCACAGAGCTTCCAGAGGAGCCCAGTTGCTCTGTTATACATCACTGGTGGAGTCTCAAGAGGGCCCCAGATCGTCTGATGTGGTGTTTGGGGCCAGAGCAGAAGCAGTGGTGTCAACAATCATCACTGCACTTTGAGCAAAGACTATTTTTTATGTCTTTGCAAACAGGCTTAGTTGATACACTACAATGTTGTGACTCACTGAGCAGACCGTTGCCAAGAAAAACTACCACAGATCATTAGCACTCACTGCTAAGCCGCCTTTTCAAAGTTTTTTTTCTCACACTGATTTGCTGCCTTGGAACCAAAGGGTTTCACTCTCGTGACTTTGGCTCTCTGTCGCTCTCTAGAGGCACAGCGACACATTTCCGCTCTATCTGCGTCATTTGAGTCATCAATTATTGCACTATAGAGCGCTCTCTTATATTATTATATCATACACTGTTGGAAGAATTACAGAACAACATACTGTGAATGATGAAAGTCATTATTTGCAAAATGTACTCACTCAAATTTTAATGCAACGCCTTTAAATATAAAGGGTACATGCGGTT
This sequence comes from Neodontobutis hainanensis, assembly GCA_024349245.1. Taxonomy (NCBI): domain Eukaryota; kingdom Metazoa; phylum Chordata; class Actinopteri; order Gobiiformes; family Odontobutidae; genus Neodontobutis; species Neodontobutis hainanensis. The sequence continues at coordinate 117,568 of JALDNG010000118.1, read as the reverse complement.
ATATAGATATATTAATCCATTGTATGACATGAAGAGTTCATAAAGATGAAAATAATCCCGTTGAGACTAGCAACTCCTACAGCATTAGCTAATGCAGATCTAAATAAATTAAACAATTTTTCATTTAGATCCATTTAAACCCTTCGGCTGTAACCATGTGAACAGGTGAAGTGGACAATCTTCAGTAGAAATCCAGTGCTTTGTTTCTCTGATTGGCTGTATGTTTATCCAAAAGTGGGTCCAAAGACAGTTTAATCTGTGTCTGTTAGTTCTACCGCCTGAAAATCAAACTAAAAAGAGAGACTGGGCTATTTTATTTTATTTGTTTCTAAAGAGTAGATAAGTAGGACTGGCCAGGTTGTGGTTACCATGGCACCTGTCAGATGGGAAAAAAATTAATTAGAGTTATCTCACCTTCCATAACAAGTGCACAGTGAGACTTCTGTGAGTTCTGGGGTTTAACAATATAACAAAAAGATACCAATACTCAGTAGACAGTATGAACAAGCCTAAATATAAACTATATGCAATAAGAGTTTCCAGTAAAATGTACAAAATTGCATGTTGTCAAAAAATAGACATACCATAAAGTTTACTTTTTAAAGAACCCTTGAAAATATCTTTACATTCTGCTTTTCTCAAGCTCAAGCACTGCATCAGCATTACAGAGGAAGCAATAAGGTCTCGAACAAGTGACCCTTTAAGACACGGCGCTCTCTACAGCTTGAACACGATTTGTTTACTCGAACTTAATTTCAGCGCAAGAATTTGAGTAATTACTATTGATTAGGACCAAATGAAAAGGAGAGAGGAATGAGATGTCTTGCAGCTAGTTAATTACATATCGGCTTTGTGTTATGTTGCCTTTTGGAAACAACCTAATTTATATCAAATATATCTAGACTGAAAATGTTTAATCTGGACAAGACTGTGGACTTTAGGAAGTGCACAGATCTTATCAGACTGTGTGATATTTCAGACAATAACAGAGCACAAATCGACAGAGAAAAACACCGCCGCTCTCTGACCACTTCTCTTCCCAGGAGCAGATTATTCTCTGCTGCATTCATTTTGTGCAAGTCTAAAAAAACTATTTGGACTGTTTTTGCAATAACCCAATATCCTAAATGTAATGTCTATCTACGACTGGGTTCATTGAATCAGGACCCTGCAGTGTGATAGCCAGAAAATGGTGTCTTGCCCTGCTCTATGATGAGGAGAGTTCTCAAAAGGAGTGTCTCTCAGTGGGCCGTGGAATTTCTTGTGTATCCCTGGAAGAGCTTCAGGAGGTGTCTAGGAAAAGGTAAGCCCCAGATAACCGATAGAAGATGAGGGTGGATTAATGTCAAAATATTATTACGTTATACAATTTGTGGGACATACTGGAAATGTGCTTTAAAAAATGAAAACATTGTGACTGAAACAAATTCACACACACCTGGCAAGGTCATCCATTCTTGCCAAGTGTTTGGTCTTTAAACAAAAAGCTGCCTTTTTCACCACCTGTTATATTTTCCAATCTGCAGATTAATTTCCCTCGAGAGGCAAACGTGAAGAGATTGATTATGTTGACGAGTTTGTGCTATGCTCAAAAGGGAAGTGTGGTGTTTCATAAGAACTCAAATGTCTAACATGTTAAATAATGAAGTCATCTCCCCATTGGTCAATGTTGTGTTCCCGAAAGATGAGGGACGTCTTCAAGATAAATGTGGATTTATGTGAATAAAATTTGAAATAATGCCCAGGGAAACAGGAAAGCTGCTATTTGTCTGTCAGTGTCAGGGCCATGCAAGGAGTGTGGGCAAGTTAGAAAGACATGAATAAGTAGGAGTGAGACCCAGGGATGTCTCTGCCCTAAAACAGCACTGCACTGTTTTGTCCTTGGAAGACATCACCATCTATGCCATGGTCAATTTTCAAGGTTTCGCCTCAAAACTTCCATTATGCTGCAAAACAGAAAGGTGCTGATGTTACAGGGAACGCCTTTCTGGAAGTTAACGCTCCATTAAGTCCCAAAGGTGCACAAGGTCGAGGTCAGAGCTGTGGGCGAGACATGTCATGCGTGCCAAATAAAATCCATTGACAGAAGCAATAGTCTTTTTGTTAATGCCCACTCAGATATGTTTTCCTTTTCAAGGCCGTCTAAAATATTAAGATCACCTGGAGCTAAACAGTTCGGATGAAAGTGTGCATTTTAAGTCAAAAAGAAGAAACCCACGCTCAACCCTTGGCATCAGCAATACACAATGAGCTTTTTATCTCTCTAACGTTCATTAAGTACACACTATGTATTCTGCACACAATGCACCAAAACTGCACAAAGCTAGTCATTTGAAAATGGACAGTAAACAAGAATTTATTTGTGTCTGAATCACAACAGCAGGACAAACAAAAGATATACTTCAGCTGTCTTTAGCTTTTCAATCTAAAGAAAAACATGGAAAAATCTATCCAACAACCTTAAGACAGATCGAAGCAAAAATGTCAACAGTTTGGAGACTCATGAGGGCTTTTGTGTTTGCTGTATTTTTAGATTTTCCAATTTGGTCTAAATATGGAGGTGTAAAGAGACAAAATACCAAACAGGACTGGTGTCGGGTTGGTTTGGATTCTGAAAAAACAATGAGAATTAACAAATTTTAAGCTAAAGTCTGAAAGTCACATAACTAGCCACAAAGGTTCATGAGAAGACAACAATGCAGAGGATATTTATTCTCGGAAGTGACATCGTATTAAGCTGCACATCTGGTCCAAACCAATCACCATTTAAATCTATATTTTTGTCTATTTAGAAAGACATGTGGCGACAGTACTAGTAGGTATTATTATTTATTATTATTACATCAATTTTATATAGCTTTTCCGGGGACGCAAAGATGCTTTACAAGTAAATTATTCATTCATACACAGTCATGCTGGTGGTGGTAGGCTACATCTACCACCACAGCTGCCTACGGACTCTCCGACCACCACCAAATACATTCACTAAACATTCTTACACATTCATACAACAGTGCCACAGACACTGGAGGCTCGGAGGGGTAAGTGTCTTGCCCAAGGACACAACGACAGTATAAACTGTGGGGAGAACGGGAATCGAACCGCCTACTTTCTGATTGAAGGACGACCATTCTATCACTGAGCCACTGCCGCCCCACACCAAAAATGTGATCAAAAAGAATAACTAAATGTGAATTTGGTGACTGGACCCTCAAAGCTCTTAGGCTTGTTCAAACAGAAAGTGGTTAGAACAGTTTCATTCAAATATAAATTATTTTATTAATCTAAAATAAAACTTTAAATGACTATTTTCATCATTACAATACCATTAAGGACAATTTCAGTAACAGCAGCTAATAGAAGGACAATAGAAGTACTGTGTGAGAAATACGCCTCTGGTCTCAAGAAATGAGGCCCAAATGTTCGGCAAATCAAGAGGGTGGACCATCTCGATTGTCACTCCATTAAGAAGATGAAAATTAGGGATGTAAAGCAATATTGCTGTCATGAAAATACTTTTGACTTTTTAATAATACGTTTTCTTTTTTAATTTAAGGATAGTCGTCCCAAGTATAAAGTACTTTGAACTATTTAAACTCATTAAGACCTGGAGTTCCACTGAGCCTTTGACTTCGAGGAGAGGATCACTCAACCTTAGCTTTGCTCTGCCAACTAAAACCAACCTCCAACTGATTCATTCACATCAAAAAAACACTCCTGGTGGCCTAATAATCTGACATGCTCAGCTGTGGTTAAGGCATTTTGTTTTAATGTTGTTTTAAATGCTCGTCCCCTTCACACTGTTCTCTGTTTTAAGACAAAGTTGCTGTTAAGATTAAAGCTTTGTCTTACTTTTCAGAGACAGTGTGCCGTTTGTGAATGACAGAGAGGCACAGGTGTTTCTTTGTGCCCCACTTCTTGCACTTGACTGTTGAATTTTCTTCTTCTTTCATCGTGTGACTCTTGTTTGTCATGAATTCAATCCCAAGGCCATGTCTTGATGACATTTTGTTGTTCTTTTTCTTTTGTTGCTTTCATGTTTGTGCCACCAGTGCCACTTCATGACAACTCATTAACTTCTGCACCAGACAAGGCTCACCCTTTAGTACTCTCCAAAATGTTCTGACAACCAAAAGAGGACCATACTTCCTCCAAAATACATTTCTCTTTGTTCGCCAAGTGGCCAAAATGAAGCAAGCCTTGGCAATAATGTATCATAAATCGTTTTCACTGTGAATAAATTACTTTTGTAACACTTTATTCTAGCTTATAGTGCATCCATCATAAAAGAAAGTGGTTCAACCAGAAGCAAAGCAGACTTCAAATGACAAAGAAGTGCCTACAAGCTGAATATAAATGCACCACAACTGAGTATGATGCAAAAAGAGGCCTTTGATTGAGGAGGAAAAAAAACACCAAAGCACTAGCGTTAACCTGTGAAAGACATTTTGGGTTGAATGTCTTTTTGTCAACATGAAGAAAGCTCGTGTGATAAAAGTGTGTCATCAGCAGCTCGACGGTGGAGATGTCTTTTGAAAGGAGCCAATTAGACAACACTCAAGCACCAATAGGAGGGAGAGAGCACAGTGTAGCAAACCAACACAGAAACTCAACTTTAACTGTGTTTTTCGGTCCAAAAGAAAGGAGGAAATCTTGGAAATGACACTGCGTCTTAGAAATCATTGCTAATTTAATATGAATATGATATTAATATTAAGTGATCCTTGACAGTGATTGAAGTGACAGTATTTATCTGGGTTTTACGTTGCCTCCTTTTTCTTTCCTTTTTGAGCTGTTGAGGATAAATGAATTTTTAGTGCTGAAAATACTAACCGGCAGCTATTACACTTTCTGGAACGTCATAAGACCAACACCAATAGGAGCGTTCCTTTTTTGAACATGTGATTTGCCTAAATGTGATTGGCCAAAGTTTTTCTTTCCCGAGTAACTTATAATAAACAGATAGCATCATAAAGTAAAGTTTACAATAAACTATTTGGGGTTTGAACTATTTTCTCCAACTAGTAGAAATAGGTACAGAGTATGTTTAATAGAAGCTAATCTGGGCACTAGGGATGAAACACAACAATATGATATTGAACCATTTGGTATGACCTCTGGGGTTCAATATGCACACGTGAAGTTCACACAGTTAATTTATTCCCTGCATGTAGTTCTTTCTACTTGTCTCTGTTAGTCAAAGAACCTGTCAGACCACACTCAGGGAAAAGAAAGGCCCTCCTTGAGAGTGAACATCTGATCAGAAGGCAGGTGCTGGTGACAGCTTTCAATTAGCAGCACTACTTCATCTTGAATCTCGTGAATACATGAGGAGTCTCAGTAAAATGAAGAAATGGTCAACAAAAGTTTAGTTTATTTGCCATTTGCAGTAGAAAACCACAGTGGAAAACAGTTTCAAGGAGCTCAAAGGGCATTGTCAACATTTATTATATAAAAAACACAAGCTTAAAAAAACAACACAAGACACACTAAAACACTAAAATGCTAAGAGACAATAAATCACAATATGAAGACACTCTTGAGCACCTTGTTATTGGTTTTTCAGCACTCAAAGCAATACATTAGCTATTTTCAGTTTGTAAATTCATTTTTGTTGTCCACCGTTTGTGGCATTAGATTTAAAACTAATCAAACATAGTGTGACATTTAAGTAATGTGCCTCATTCTTCAATAACTTCTTAGTATCTTTCTCAAATTTTATCTTTAGAAGATTTATGAGAACTTCAGATTACAACAGGATGATTCTTTGATTTTTTGCACCATTTTCCTATACTCGATGAATCCCACTGTCTGCCTGAATCCAATGCCTGGTCCAGCAAAAAGAAAATCCATCAGACAGTCAACAAACAACGTACTTTAAAACCTAAAACTAAAGTAAATGTTAAGTGGAGGTGTGGCTACTACTTAGTGTAATAATGACTATAAAGTGGCTTTATTGACATTTTAAAGAAACTTTGGACTATGACTTTAAATCAGAGGCAAAAGGAAATGGAGCAAAATGCCAGAGATACTTGGAGGTAAAAAGAGAAGGACAGTCATAGTCCATTTTGCCAATCAACACTTAGAAGTTGGAGCAGGGCATTGCAGCCATAATTGGACCCTCTGCAGTATTCACACTACGACCTGAGTATTGAGCTGAGAGTATGCTTCCTCCTCACCTTTCATGTACTCCAACAGCCATTCAATGGGCCCTTGTGTTTATCTGTTAGTCTGGTTTCTCATCTCCTGTGAGCCAAGACAGCTTTCTATGAGACACTTTCTTTGAGAGCACATCAGGTTTACAGTAGTGTGCCCAGGCGTCTCCAGAAGAACCAGACATATTGTCAAAAGACCTGTTGTCCTGTTGCTCCTTCCTCCTGTCTTTTTGTTTGTGCCCAGTTCTCAGTGAGTTTCAAACATCATAGTTAGGTTGCTTTTTTCATTCCTAGCCTTTGCTTTGTTTTGTCCACTTTTCGGCTGCTAGTTTTGTCTGTGTTGTTGTCTCTGGGTGTTTTATTCATTAGATTTGAACAGAAAATGTTCAAGTTGGTTTCCCTTTTCTTTACTTTACTTCTTTACATTTTCCAGGTTCCCCAAGCTTTGACGCTATCTCTTTAAGTAATAAAACCTGTCTCGCTTATTGGACCCTTTTGATTTTCTGCTAATCAGTGAGGGTCTCTGGAAGTGCAGCAGTATTAGACAGTTGTATAATCCCTGTGTCACTGCTGAGAACCGGCAGCTTACAAGCGTAACCCACTGAGGACAGCTGACGTTTAAGTGCCCTGCAGCCTACATAAAGACCTTTTCACTGACTCAAACCTCCCACATTGTGTCTACTTACCTTTTTCTGAGCTCTTTATTTAGTTCAACCTGCGCCTTTACTTTAACGGACAGCAGTGGAGTTTAGGCCTGTTATTGTAAAGGTTATCGTTTCTGTCCGTGTGGCATGTGGGCAGATGTACTCTTCAGAAATGATGTCTCATGCTTGTTTTTACACTATTGTCTCTTTGTAATCAAATGTGCAACAAAAGAACAGTTTTTTTTTTTTTCTTAATCAAAGTTTTAAGTGGGACAAAACCCACACTTTCTTAAACAAATCATCAAACCTTGACTGTATAGCTTCTTCAGTTTTCTCTGTTGGACTGATTCTTTTTTCTTATTACTTTGATTAGTTCTTTTAACCTTGAGAGATAACTGAAGTTATCTCTCCAGCTCTGAACTTGCAGAATTAAAAAGGTCTTTTAACCTTTGTGGTGCTTAGTCTGGGTCGTCTGCCGGCAGAACCTGGAAAATACTCTGAAGCACAAAAGAAAGTGTCCGTCCATTTGCATTAATTAGTTCTTTATAAATGGATAGATTATACTTCATAGACTTTCAATGATAAACCCGGGCACACTCCTGCAGTACATCAGGCCCATCCTTTTGTTTAACTCTCACCAAATGTCAAATATTATGTCAGCCATCAGAAGACTGGGATTTCCTCCAAAGCACATTTCAGGATTCCACTGCTCAGCAACAAACCTGCCCAGTGCTGTGTCTTATCCTTTAGCTCTCCTTTATTCATGGGTAATTAACTATGTAACAGACTATGTGTCTGATTTAAAAAATACCACAAATGACCCAAACAAACACATCACAAATGAAAACACCATAATAAAAGCCTTTTTGAACATGAGTTTTTTTGGGCTGTGAATAAATTAGTTTCTTAACACTTGTCTTATAAAAACTGTGGTTTAAGCAGAACTCTAACAGCTAAATACAAATGTGACATGATTGAATAAGATCAAACAGAAGTCTTTTAGAGAGAAATACAAGGAAAAAACCTCTAAGATCAAACGTTTGATATATTTAAATTAAGTCGTATCAAAGTTCAGATCCCTCCTGGAGCTGCACACGGCTCTTATCAGAAACTGAAAATGTAGAAGGGAAAGCAGCCGCAGAAAGAGCTCTCTCCTTTTCCATCACACAGAATGAGACGGTTTAATAGTGTGGGACATTGCAGACACTTCTCTTCTTCGCTGCTCTCATCCCGGGCTAATGGCACTGACGGGTTCATGACCGGCAGGAGTGGATCTGCTGAGATTCACACAAAGTAAGCCAACAATCCATAGGATATATTATTCCCCTGGTTCTTGTTGATCTACTGTCCTATCAAATAAAGGTTTATAATTGTATATCTCTTTTTTCACATACAGTGAATTAGATTGAAGAGTTGTTTATGATTGTATTAACAAGGACAGTTCTCAGGCTTTCTGTTCAAGTGTTTGAGATCTCTGCCTTTGGTTCTTCATTAATACATTTTTCTTTACTTCATAATGTTCTGACTAAGATCTAACTATGCCCACTGCCTCTTCTTCTTAAAATGTTTTCTCTCAGCTCAGATATAGACTTATTAAACAAGAAACGAGAAACTTGGAGCAAAAAGGTCAAAGTATATGAGAGGCCTAAAAAAAACGTCCTTTAAAATGTCATCATAAAGTCTAATTTCCAGGAAACTAATTCCTTTTTTTATGTGACTGTGAACAGGGGGACATGAATGACACTGGATTGGATCCCACACTTTAATCTTTCAAATTGTTTATTCAGACATTCATCTTAGTTTTTATTTCACAAGTTTCTAATGAACTGAAAATGAACTTGAGCTGCTAAACATTCAAAAGGGGGACCACGGTGTAAGAACAACACAAAATCAAACACAGATATCAGACTTACATGGGGACCTGGGATTGCAGCAAACGTGTCGACTAAGCTGAGGACTAATAACCACTGGGGACAGACACTATGTCAAATGTCATGTGATGAGTGTATTCAAAGTCGATCAAAGAACTGTGATTAAAAGGACGTTCCCAGGAGTGTACGTGTCACTCCTGGGAACTTCATTTTATAGAATTAAACCATTTCAAATCAATCGGCTAATTAGGCCCAATCACACCCCATTCAAACATATTCAAACATATTGAAAAAGGTTGTGGCTACCTGAGCGTCCTTATTACATTGCCGTGCCTATATGTGCCACAAAATGTTCCCAAACAGTTTTTTCTTTGATGGTCCTAACATCCAAATTGTGGCAAAAAGTGCTCTCAAATTAACACCATTTAGCTACAGTATCTACAGGGGAAAAATCTAGCGTTGACTCACATGGGGCATCATTTGGGTTCTGTCTAGAGAGATGGATATAAATGTGTGAAAGTGTGGAGCTGGAGGAGGCATAATGTGCACTATTCACTAAGCCAGAAAGCTTGCATTTGAATGGACTCTGCTTTTGTAAAATGCATTCTCGCCGCAGAGGGAACGCAGCCCATCACCACGCTTTGAATTATACTGACATGATCCAACGTGCATACATAAATATTTGGGATAATGCATGGGTCCAAAAGAAAGGTAAACATGTTTTGTGCTGTTAAAACCCTGGTTTCTGCCAAATATTACTTATCACATTGAGCAGCAGAGAAACTAGCGTTCAGCTGGAACCTGGTCTTGTTTGGTTTGACGTTTGCATTTTAACTCTGTCTTCACCAGAGAGGATTATTTAACAGCAGCACAAACTTCCAAAAGCATGATTTCATTTAGTTTTTTCTCCACCTCAATCATAGTTCAGAGAAAACCCATCTTCCTAATTCATTTTTTTATTATTATTTTCACACAATTAGATAAAAGAACAGGTTTGAGAACATCAAGCATAGTTTTTTTTAGACTGTCGGTCTCTATACAGTGAATGTTGGAAGAGTCCCTAAAATCAAATCTTATTTAAATTATACACCAACCCTTTCCAAATGTCAGATGAAAGACAACACATTTGCCATTTCCACTCCATAATCTATACAGTAAAGGGAGTTCGCCTAGAAATAAAACATCGAGGCTCTTCAGTTCAAATTACAACACAGTTCTGTACACAGTAGAAATTTTTCACAAAACTATACTTCAATCATAATGTCCAGTGATGCCACAAGTTTCCTGTAGTGGCTGTAATTTGTGGAAAATAAGCTGGAGGTCATGATAAAAGTGATCAAGCTGAAAATAAACAGTTAATTACTTTATTAAAACTCCAAGTCAATGTTAAAGCAACACTACATAACTTTCACAAAATCGTGAATGAGCTACGAGTGTTGCTAAAAAAGAGTTATTCAGACTTTCTCATGCCCTTGAGCTTAGATATTTTAATTTTGTAATGTAAAAAAGTTACATAGCGTTGCTTTAAAGAATCTCTTGTTGTTCAATGTATCTTGAAAAGAGCGTAAGAAGACACAGTGGAATATTTCTCTCCTAAAAACTGCTCCAAACAATGGCGAAAGGCAGATATGCATCTCGAGCATTGAGAGACCATTTTAAATGCCTGTGTGTGCATTTATCCGTGAGCTGCAGATATGCCGTCAGCTGACTGCATTTATTTGACAGTTTGATGGATGGTGTATGATGCCAGCACTGCGTGGTCTTGGCAGTGACAACTTCTGACATTTCATGCAGCACACCCTTGGGGTCCATTCATATAATGAGTCTGTGTTTTCCTTTATCAGCGGGGTAATTAGATGTATTCAATAACATAAAAAAAAAAAACACGCCGAGTCCATTAGAGATCAGCCAACCATTAGCGGTGGTACACAGTGAAGTGACTGGCTCAGTTGTTTCTTCACATTCAAATGTTATCTCGTAATTTTCATTATGAGATTCAGTTCACCCCGTTGTTATTGTTGCCTTCTTCTGCAGCCACAAATTTGATCTCGGCGTTGGCAGTCCTAGAGGCCATGCTGCTATCTCTCACCTTGTGTTTGAACAGAAAAGGGAAGGTCTTCCTGAAGGATTTTTGGAAACTGGCCCCCATGAAGCCGTACACGATGGGGTTGACAGATGAGTTAGCGTAGGACATACAGTTAGCCCAGGTTTTGATTTTGTATGTGACGTAGTTGGGCCTGTAGTTTGGATAGAAGGACTGGAACAGGACGAAGATCTGAATGGGACCCCAGCAGATGGCGAAAAGGAGGACAATGACCACCACCATCTTGGACACTTTACTCCTGATGCTGATTGTCCTCTCAGACAGAAGGTTTACCTGAGAACGTTAAAATGAAAAGAAACTTAATGCTTTTAAAGGAAGTCCCATATGTCTTAATTAAGATGTCTAGTCCACTTTTTAATCTGCTGAAAACAAAAACCCATCAGTCACATGAAAATGAAAGCAGACTTTTTTCGTACCTGGTAATTGTTGTCCACGGGCTCCACAGCGGGCTGCCCAACTCTCTTCACCATCAGAGTGTAGCAGAAGGATATGGTGAGGACCGGCAGCAGGTAGGCGGCGATGAACTGGTACAAGATAAACGCCCTCTCGTGGGTCTTGGAGGGGAATCTCTCCATGCAGTACTGGCGTGGGCCGTACCAGTAGCCCTCCTCGATGCGCTGGTACATCAGAATAGGAGTAGACAGGATCAGGGAGCCTGGAGAGAAGAGAGTCTTCATTTATTTATATTCCTCACAGTATGCACCAAATTAGGGCTAGAGAGAGGTTTTTAATTGAAAAGGGGCAGAACAGACCGATCCAAATGCAGACGCTAACGATCATGGCAACTTTAGGCGTCCGGTGGCGGAGGGACTTCAGGGGGTAGACAGTGACGTAACAGCGGTCCCCACTCATAGCAGTCAGAGTGATACAAGTCGCCTGCACAGTCACCTGGGAGGAACACATAGCATACAATTTATCTGATGGTTCCGATAAGAAAAACAATAGGGTTTTAGCATTTGACAGCAATTCTGGGCAGAGACAGAAAAAAGATTTAAACACAAAGAGGGTGACGTTTGTTAAAGTTATTCTACACTGCATTATTAAACTACATTAAATATTAACTCACTTTAAAATGAACAGTTATGAAATGTTTTGACAGACTGTGATGACGAGCTTTATTAATATCATAACTCTTACAGTAATCGTCAGTTAGACTGCCTTTCATTCGTCACAGGAAGTCCCCATGTCATCTTCTCAGTCTGTGTCCTTTAGTTTATGATGCATTGTGCACAAATTAAGCTATTATACTGTAAACTATCACAAAACTTTGTTCAAGTTTTGTTCATATTTAAACGTCCAGCTCAAGCCTTAACAGAAATTGTCTGATTAGAAAACAAATCAGTTCCTTTGGTAGGCGCCAAAACCATCTTGTCTTTTGGCCAGAGGAAACTTAGGAGTAAAATAAATATTCATCTTGTTTTTGTGTCAGAAAATAAAAGTTTAAATTAAAGTTTATCTTTTTGAATGCGAGTCAACTGGAGCATAACCTTCTGGAACAAACCTCTGGCATCTGTGTTTTTTCTGCATACATATTGCTGCACAATGAAAGCCAGTGTTTTTCTGGCTGTATATTTTCTGGGGCCATGAAATTTTCTTATTTGCATATCTACCCTTGAATTTAAATTTCTTCCCACAATGTAAATTTGGAGACTTCTGTGTTACCAACAAATGGTGAGAGTAAATGGCATCTTTTTTTCTCTTTTTGACAAAGATCACATTCACTTTTCTTCAAATAGACAGACATCATAAAGCCACGGTGTCTTATAGTCAGGGTACACTCGTCCATGTTGCTTGTGTGGGGTTTGAAAGAGGAGCTATGTAGGTTCTCACTGCGCCCTCTCTTACAAAGGCACTAATGCAGTCGCTGCTGTGTCTATATCTGTAGCTCTTATAGATAATCATAAAGGCAGCAGCCATTACCCTTCCATACTTTTGAAGCAACATATCACAGCTTCAAAGGATGAGAGGCACACAGAGAGGTTATCTCCAGTTCAGAGTTGTGACCACCCTTCACCATGAAAGTATAAGAGCTATCATAGAACTATATTATTGTACACCATCTGCCATCAAAGGCATAGGCTTAGGCACTGCAAAGAGAATATATTTATCGAGATAGGATCACACCACGGCAGCTTCACACCACGTGGGATTGTTGCATACAGATGTGTCAGAGTTGCTAGTATAGTAAAGATGTAGACATTATTGTGACTGCCTTGGATTGATGGACCAATCAATGCCTGAAATTGTGAAGGAATATAAAAAAATGGTTTGGTTCTCACTTTCTAAAAACACATCACTCAAGTCCTATACCAAAAGAAATCAGTGGCTATTCAAGTACACTGAGCAAATTTACACAGCATTATCTGAATATATTCTTTGGAACCAAGTCTTCAAGCGCTATTGTTCACTGGCATCTTAGCCGACCGACAGGGGGAAGGGCATTATGGGTAAATTCAGAGGTACAGCAGCAGCACAGAGAGAAGCTGTATAAATGTGCTCGAAAAACGTAAAGCTCCTTGTGGGGGTGGTTCTCGATCTGCGCGGCACAGTTATAATAGGTTCATACTGTGGATCTCCAAGTGTGTCACGGGGGTCTTTGACATTATTTTCAAGATGGAATAACTGTTAGAAATGTAGTCAATTTATAAAATAAAGTTGGAGTGTCCAGTCGAGGAAACAAAAATGGCAGTGCACAAAAAGTGGCAACATGCCCACTGTCACTTTAGATATACATATTCAAGTAATTATTAGTTTATCAAAACTACATATCCCTCCTGGAGTTTAAAAAAGACTACATTCTTGACAGTCATAATGATGGCATGAAGAGACAAAAGTATGCAAAGTTTGTGAGCCTCAACATTATAAAAAAACTATTAAATAATCGTGACAGTGGTGTCTGGTTACATTTGTCTGCCGAAAAAAATGGCACTATAAATCAAATTACATTGATGAAGCAGTTTGACTGTGTTACAAAGAAAACTGAGATTGATTTAGACAATTTCTTTCACTATTCACCAAAAGCAACTCATATTTTTAGTATTTTTTTTGTAAATAACATTGCAGTGTTAATCTTTGAGCAACAACCATTAAAGACAAGTTGACAGAATCCCATCACAAAGTAACAGAGTGATTATTCCATACACAGTCGCTGTAAATCTGTGAATTTTTACAGTAAATTAATCCAACAACAGCAGCTGGGCGACTTTGGAAGCTCTCAGACCAGATGGGGTTTGCAAAAAGATAAAGGCACTTCTGCTGAAAGGAGGTAAAGTGGGGTTATCTGATACAAAGACCACATTTTAATACCTAAACTGAAGAAACAATAGTTTACAATTTGTCGTAGTAGAGCGAAATTTGTTTCAGTAATTCTGTTTTTTTAGTCATTCAGTCCACACTTTACCTGAATTCCTCTGCCTCCTCTACGTCTGTGACCCCGAGAGGATAGGAAGTTTAGAAAGTGAGAAGTGAAGAGTAAAGACTTTCAGTGCTTGCTGCCTCATCCATTATTTACTCACAAATATCCCTTTGTGACTTATTGGAGCCAGCAAAGTGACAGTTTTCTTTCCCTGGAAGCACATTTTACAATATATTGAATAAGAGATGCTCACTGCATTTGGCAACTCAAAAGTGATAATAACTTTGGAGCCATGTAATGATTCAATGAAATGAACAAATTGCCGCATGTGAATAAAATGTAAATGACAAGAATGAAATAGAAATGAAAGGTTTTATGTTTCATGATCAGATTGAAATGCTAAGAATAAAGCCAAAATACTCTGAAAAGAAGATAAAGTGTGTCAAGGAAGCAAAGGGGATGACGTGACCTAAACAAGTAACATTTCATTGAGATCCCGGAGGCTGGAGGTTCAGTAAATACTGCTCCAAGAAGACGTTTCTAGTTTATTGACAGCTTTCTGAACTTTAAAGTCAGAGAGCTGCACCAGTTTCCTACATTTCAGGGACAAAGAGATGGAACAGATTGTAATTTTTGAAAATGTTGAAAAGCCACACCAGAAGAGTCATGCTACATGTTACATCTTGGCTATCACACAACATATTCAAACTTTATTGTCATCTGGCATTTCTCATGTGACCTCACGTTGTAGAGAGAAATAGACAACATTATAATGGCTAAGGCAGACAGTAAGCCGTCTTCAGTATCAAACAATTTATGGTAGTGTTTTTTTTCAGCATGATTCATAAATATGTTATAAAACTGCATTATGGAAGCCTACAGGCACTGGACCACTTCAAAAGCTCTCTGACTCCTTTGGCTGGGTTCCTTTGAAAGCAGACATTTTGAGAAAGATAATGCCGCCTGCTCTGTCTAACTCTAATTACAACATTTAAAACTTAATTTTTCCTATCACACGCAACAATGAACAACCCTCTTCACGCTCACAGGTTACCGGTGACATTTAACTTTTTTTTTTTTTTGCATCAAAGCTATTACTCAATCTTTAATGACTCCACGTCTAACTCTTACCTCTATGTGGACAATTAAAAATCCTTTTAGCCGTCCTCCTTCCTCTGCTCTTGGGCTGCCTTTTTGAGTGACGTTCACGCTTTTAGGCTTAAATTAGATTTTAGAGGCGAACGTGCACTTTTCTATTAGCTGCCAGTCAGATCTTCCTCTCCTTGTCTTAGTCAACACCCTTTTCATTCAAAGACTATGAAGGGACTGTGAATCGTAAAATCTGTGCTCCCTGTGAATAGTGCAGGGGTGGTAGTAGTGGAAAAATGATAATACCGTTTTCAAACCCGATTCCCAAAAAGTTTTTTGAGATGTGTTTGATGCCATGAAATTTTAAATCAACTTAATTTTTCCTTAAAATTATACATTTTCTCAGTTTAAACATTTTATATGTCATCTATGTTGTATTCTGAATATAATATTGAAATTTGAAACTTCCACATCATTGGATTCTGTTTTTATTCACCATGTGTCCCAACTTTTTTGTAATCGATTGTACTACAGGCTGCACATGAAAGCTCTATTTATAGCCTTAAGGCTGTTTTGAGACACACTGTGTAACATAAAAGTAGTTTATGTTACACAGTGTGTGCACATAATAGATTATATACATAGCAGTAAGTTGTTGCTGAAAAGTGGCCTTGATTTTGTCTGAAAATAATTCCTACATAAAAACTGGTAATTTCAGTCACTTTTTTAAGGTGTTATAGTGTTAAAATACTGGCCTGAGATGATCCTAACACAATGTTTTTGTGTAAGAATTAGACCTTTTAGGGAATGAGATCGGTTTGATCTTGAGATTTTTTTTTTTACTTGAGACCATTTTGAAAATTTCTTGGTCTTGTCTGGTTCTCAAACTCAATTTTACTTGGTCTTAGACGTAAAGATCAACCAAGAACACAAATGGCATATTTGTCTGTTCTTGGGATTGGACAAAATCTCAATAATTTTAAATTAAATTAAAATTATGTTCTTAATCTGCCTTAACCAAACACTGACCTCCATGAGTCTGGACTTGGTCTAAGACTGGACTAACTCTGCCTCCTTACCCGAACACTGACCTCCGTGAGTCTGGACTTGGTCTAAGACTGGACTAACTCTGCCTCATTACCCGAACACTGACCTCCATGAGTCTGGACCTGGTCTAAGACTGGACTTACTCTGCCTCCTTACCCGAACACTGACCTCCATGAGTCTGGACTTGGACTAAGACTGGACTAACTCTGCCACCTTCACCGAACACTGACCTCCGTGAGTCTGGACTTGGTCTAAGACTGGACTTACTCTGCCTCCTTCACCAAACACTGACCTCCATGAGTCTGGACCTGGTCTAAGACTGGACTTACTCTGACTCCTTACCCGAACACTGACCTCCATGAGTCTGGACCTGGTCTAAGACTGGACTAACTCTGCCTCCTTACCCGAACACTGACCTCCATGAGTCTGGACCTGGTCTAAGACTGGACTAACTCTGCCTCCTTACCCGAACACTGACCTCCATGAGTCTGGACCTGCTCTAAGACTGGACTAACTCTGCCTCCTTCACCAAACACTGACCTCCGTGAGTCTGGACCTGGTCTAAGACTGGACTAACTCTGCCTCCTTACCCGAACACTGACCTCCGTGAGTCTGGACCTGGTCTAAGACTGGACTTACTCTGCCTCCTTCACCAAACACTGACCTCCATGAGTCTGGACCTGGTCTAAGACTGGACTTACTCTGCCTCCTTACCCGAACACTGACCTCCATGAGTCTGGACCTGGTCTAAGACTGGACTTACTCTGCCTCCTTCACCAAACACTGACCTCCATGAGTCTGGACCTGGTCTAAGACTGGACTAACTCTGCCTCCTTCACCAAACACTGACCTCAATGAGTCTGGACCTAGTCTAAGACTGGACTTACTCTGCCTCCTTACCCGAACACTGACCTCCACGAGTCTAAGCCTGGTTTCTGGACTTGACAGTTAACATTTTTTACTATTTCCTTGTATCTATGGGAGTGTGGACACAGCCATGGTCTTGGTCTTGTCATGGTCTCGATGCGCTCTAGTGTCATCTTTTGGTCCTGGTCAGTGTGGTCTTGACTACAAACCCAAATTTCACTGGCTTTTTATGATTCTACTTTGATTCCATTTCAAAGAACCATCATGAAAATGACTGAATTATATGGAAATGTTGAAGATGGAAAGAGGCTGCGGGGACTAAAGAGGGGATAGGACTAGATGGAAGCAGATAATTTACTGTAGCAACCACTGAAGGGAACAGCCGAGAGGGAAAGGAGGAGGTGTTTTTTTAAAATAACATCATAAGTAAGTAAGTAACTTTTTATTTTTATATTATTTTTGGGATTTTTTGCATTCATATCATAGTTATGGTAGACAGACAGGAAACAGAAAAGACAGAAAAACAGAAGGGAATGATGATGTGCAAATGACCCGAATCAATCTCAAGTATGAGTGGTTTGCTCTACCAGCTTAAGTAAAGTTACTTTTCATTGTTGGGTTTGAAATGATTTGTTTTGGAGAAGCAGGCCAGAGCACCCAAGTGGAGGAACTATGACCAATTGAAAAGTATTAAGTATCTAATCAACAAAGGGGCTGAATTGTACGTATTACTGGCACTTAATACAGCCTTTTGTTTCCTCGGTTATCATCATACTGTTTTTAAATTACTTTCTAAATTTAATTTGTTTGAAGCTGTCTGATTGTGTTATTAGAGATATTATTGTAATGAATATGCTTCATTAAGTAGGACATTAGACATGGTATAGTTTAGAGACAAATCAGTGAAAAAGAACACTTAATTAAATGTTGTTTTACCTGCTGTAGAAATGCAACAAATTTGCACATGAAGTTGCCAAAGATCCATCCGGGCAGAGGGTAGAGCGTGGCAGTGAAGGGGACGCAGCACACCAGGAAGATAATGTCAGTAGCAGCCAGGTTCGCTGCAAAGACAAACACAAATCTGGGTTTGAGCACATTATTGAGGATGCTGTACCTCAAGTGGACTCTGACGAACATGTCAAGCTCAAGAAGCAGCCCATTCGTCTTAGAGATAAAAAGAAATGTAAATGTAAATGTGTGTTGCGGTAGAAAGATGACAAAAGGCACATTGTGTATGAGTACAGATTAGGGATGTAACAATTCCCTCAATTCATGATTCCATTCAATTCACAATTTTGATCTCACAATTTAGTTTTTTTACAATTTCTTTTTTAAAACAAATTAGAAGTGAACAAGTGCCCTTTTATTCTTTTACAAATGCTGCACATTTCTTTGTAAAATAAAAATATCTTTGTCAAATAACAAAATTAAACAAATACAATAATACTGAATAATAATACTGCGTCACAGTTTAAAGGTTGTGGGTTTTTGCGTACAGATGGCTGTGATGGAGTTTTTTTTTATTATTATATGTTTTTTATTATATATTTTATTAATATATTTTAATATATTCAGTGTATGTATTTGTTGTGCTTTTAGTGTATGTAAATATCTTCTTGCAATGTTTGCAGCTTGAATAACTGTTAATTCTTAACCTGCTCACAGTAAATTGTTACATTACTAATGCAGAGCATACATTCTGACATATGTCAGTGTAATCGTCCTTAAGTAATATAGCTTTAATAAAAAACATTTCCAAAGCGGCATTTCTGCTGGCATAAACAGTTGCTTACATTTGCAACACCTGGAAATATTAGGTAATTTCTTTGGTGAATATAATAAGAATTTAATATTTTGTTTAAATTTGAAATAAACAAAGTAAAGGTTTTAGAGTTAAGATATATTTGCAATATGATCAAATGTAATGTGTAGATTATGGTCATGTGTTGTATATATTACACAGTATAAAAAAATACCAATCACCAGAGGTCAAAATGAGGAATTCTGTTGAAACCAAACAAGGACAGGTAGACCAACAAAGATTTCTGCCTCAACTGCCAGGAAAAATGTTTGCGATGCAAGGAAAGACCCACAAATAACTTCAGCTGAAATACAGGACTTTCTGAATAAAGTGGTGTGGCTTTTTCTTTTCTTTTCTTTTTTTTTTTGAAGAAAATTGGGCTGCATGGTTGAGAAAGTCATTACAACACAAATGCCACAAAGCATCGCATTTACAATACGTCAAAAAGCACAGAGTCAAGCCTCAAAACATCTGGAACAAAGTCATTGTGACTGATGAGACCAAAATGTAACTTTTTGGCCACAAACAAACATTTGGAGAGGAGTCAACAAGGCCTATGACGAACGGATGACCATTCCTGCTGTGACACATGAAGTGGATCACTGATGTTTTGGGGATGTGTGAGCTGCAAAGACACAGGAAAAGATGAATGTAGCAAGTTCTTAGAAAATACTGGAGAAAGTTTTGCACTCATCAGCCCAAAGCTGCGCATGACACGTACTTGGACGTTCCAACATGACAACGATCACGAGCAAGTCGACCTGTCATTGGCTACAGCAGCATTTAGTGATGTTAAAGGTGGCAATACACGGTAACCAGTTGGAAGCTTGATTCCTGCTCCCACCACAGTTCATATTGTTGTTGTGTCCTTGGGCAAGACACTGGTAAATGGAAGCTTCATGTAAGTCGCTTTGGATATAAGCGTCTGCAAAATAATGTGATTATTTTTATTTTTGTGATAAGTGACAGTGATTTTACTATGATTAATAGTTAATAAGTAATAAGTACACTTCAATTGTCCTAAAAAACTGCAGTTTACAGAAAAAGAAGGTTGCCCTTTGCTCTTAACAATGGCCTTTATGGCAAGTTTTTAATTGACAAACATCATATGTGATACAAAACAAAAGCATTTTTTAAAAAGTATTTTTAATCTTAGGACCCAGACGCACTTTTAACATCTCTGTTCTTCTAAGGTTACCTAATCATTTTTGGAATTAAGTTTTAAGGAAGAATTAAACGCTTGAAGGTTGTTGTGTATTCTAGTTAACAAACCTATAAGAGTTTTGAATTGATTTCACCTCAAACATTAGTTTTGAACATTAGACTGGTATTTGTACCTCATACATGTGATATTCCCAGTAGATGCAATAATTCAGCTTTTTACCCAGTTGTATTGCCATGACAACCAAAGCAGCAAACGATAGAAGTCACAACAAAGCTAAACTCTGAGTCTGGCCCATGCCCCTCTGTTCCACCAGCGTTAATGAGAAATTCTGCACTTTTTAAGTAGATCTCCAGAGCTAACTATAATTAAGCTGGAAGTGTGTCTGAAACTTGTTGAATCACTCTGAAAAGTTGCAGGAAGGTGATCCTGCTCCATCTGTTCTTGTATTACTATTTATTTTTTTATTATGAGTGCGCAAATATCAGCCCCCACATGTTTTTATCGGTTCAGGTGTACACATATACAGTAGATGCATAACGTATCAGCACAGAGGTTATCACAATAAGAGCCTGCAGAATTATTCTTCCTCTTTGCCCTGTCTAATTTGCGTTCTTCTTATTAGTTTTCTGGCTGGATTTAATCGCATTAAAGAAGCCTGACTATTATGTTACAGGAATGTGCAGATGGTGCAGGATGAGACTGAATGATTGTGAATATTAAAACTATTTCAGAGCCTTGCTGTGGACTTTAGGGTATTAACTAAGATCAACGTCATGTCACATTCACAAGGCTATGTGCCAACACCTGGGAATCGTGTTGTGCTTTTTCATGGCCATCACTTTTGCATTTTTTCTGACGTGACAACTGATGTCACAGATCTCTCAGACGTGTTTGCTGTAATTGACTTGAGCAACAGAAATCAATCACCTTGGTTTTGGGTCTGTGTGCGTGGAATACTGAAGCAGACATGTGTTTAGAGAAAAGATGATTGCACCTCTTTAATCTCAGACCTGTTAGGTAATCCTTCCAAACTGATGGAGATACCTCAGATGCATTTAAATTGTTAAGTTGGACCAAATGTTAATGTTAGAAATGATATATCCCAAAAGGTCAGCATTAGGGATACATGCAAAAACACATTTCAAGCTGGAAAAGGGTATTTTACTCGTACAATGTAGATGACCTTTCACCAAAATGGCTGTTGGAGTAATAAGAGAAAACCCTGCCCCCAAGGTATTAAACAATGTTGCTTTGTCACCAGCCTATGTCACAGTAAACATGCCTCGAAGATGACCTATACTATTTTGAATTAAAGCACAAGGAGCTTTTTAATGTTGACTTGACATTTAGGCATATATTACATTATGTATTTGAAGGTTAGGTCCCCTCAGATTTCTTTGTCTAAACCTAACCAGTGTTTTAGACTCATTTTTTATCTGTTTTTTTTTTTTTGTCTCTGTTACATTTCAATGTGGTTTTAGGTTTTCAGCTACTGGGCATCCTTCTCAAATCTACAATTGAAACAAGAGACAATCTCCGGTCTTTGGTGGTTAACTTTTTTTATTTTTTTATGTCCCATCAACTTCAACCTGCCTCCTTCAAATAAAGAAGGAACTTGAAAAATTTAAGTCTGAAAATAGGACACCAAAGGGCTCTTTCAGATTCAGTGGAGGACGTAATGAGCCATTAACCAAACATAACATTCAGTATGAGAATGCTCTCATACATATTGAGAGTATAAAGACAGGAACTTCTGCTTTAACATGTTCTGCCTCCAAATGCAATGCGATGACAAACAATGGACCACACGCCAGAGACAAAGACACCTGCGTGACCTTCAATGAAGATATGGGGCCGAATATGTCAAAGTATTTGGCAAACAATACTTGATGTCTTGTTTACTGAATAATAATAACCTACTCATTTTTATTCAGTCCCATTACTTGTCTCTTCTCTTTAGTGAGTGAACCGTGCTCTCCACAAGAGCAGACTTATGAATCTGTCCCATTAGGTAAATAAAAGTCATGTGAAGACACTCAGCACTTTCTCATTCTGCTGGCATGCTGTGAAATGAAATGAAAGACTCGTCAGCACTCGGGTTATTGTTTCATAAATGTCACAGCACACTGATCCCTCACAGTGACTCATATTTGCTCTCACTCACCGATGTAAAAGTTTGTAGCCGTCCTCATTTGCCGGTGTTTGGTGATGACATAAATCACCAAAGAGTTTCCCACCAGTCCCACCAGCATTATTAAAGAGAAGAATAACGGCACGAGCCAGGCATCCGTCAGAAAAGGGTGCTGGTTCCCACTTTCCTCCTCCTCGTGTCTCTCCAGGGAGAAGTTGGCTTCAGATCCGTTTATCCACACCTGCTCCGTGCTGTTCCAAAGCCCCTCGGAGGAGTGCATCTTGACAGGACGCAGGTTATCGTAGCAGCAATTAGTACACAGTGAATGTAATGCGCCACAAGGCTATAGTGGAGAGAGGGGATTTGAAATGAAAGTCAAAATAATTGTGCATGACAGTAGATAAAAGACACAAAGGCATGAATCAAAAAGGTGGAAGGGCAGTGAGGCTGTGAATAGTGATGCAAATGAAAACGCTGACTTAAAGGTGTTTTAAGGATAAAACTGACGGACAGGAAGGTAATGAGATGGGATTATAATCAAGAAAATGAAGTGACAACACAAGGGATGTAGAGAGGGAAAAGTCCTCTTGAATTGCAGAGAGGAGCTGAAAAGAAGGTTGTGTTTCTCACTAACAACAGTCTCCCGGGGGATGTATTTTCAGGAGCTGATTCTTTGTAGCAATGCACTGTGCTGTCTTCATCAATTAGGGAAGGTAAACAATCCATTCAACAGGCTTCCTTTCCTTGAAATAGTTTGTTTCCAATTTTCCTTTGCTGTCCCAGTTTCTTAGCATCATTGCAATCACATTGAAAAAAGAAGACCAAAGGTGACTTGACTTGTCTTGGAGTCGGTAGGAAAAAAAAAAAAAGTCATCCAATGTTTATTTAAGTATTTTTTCCTTCTCTTTAAACACGCTGCAAATGAGACTAGAGCAGGAACGTTGCCTCCGCTATCCTTGGAGAGACTGAGCATTGTGGAGTGAGACGCAGCCGTTTTATAGTAAGGACGTAAAGAGGCAGCGGAGTGAGGGGCTTCACACACAGCGACGGACCGGACACGTGCGGTCTACTGCATCAATCTGGGATAAACAGCCGATCTCAGGGTTTCCTAGCAACGTTATCCCAATATATCCAACCATTTTATTTATAATGTCACAAATTGAGGAATACAAACCCCCCTTTTTCTCCCTACGTTTTCTTCTATTCCACAGGGGATGAGCGTTTCTACTGATATGAGATTAAGCAGACAGTTCAGAAATCAAACATTTACAAGTATTTAGTGCAATAGATGTGATTATGCAAGAGTCTATCATTAATTGTTGTACAATGAATTTGGATCTGATTCAAGGGCAGAAAGTGTATGTTCTGTTTATATCAAGGTGTTAAAGAAGCAGTCACATGTACTGTATATGAAGGGTGTTAAAATAAAATATATTTTATCTCCTGGGCATACATTGCACCTTACACTGTTTATATTGACACAGCCACTTGTAACTGTAATGAAATGAGAGGCGCCATTTTTACTGAGGACACAATCTTTACAGTTTATACGCTAAAAGAATATGTGCCGCAACAAAAATAAAACCCATTCTTGGCCAGATTAAAAAAAAGTGCATTTTTGTGGAGCAAGGACACTATCCGCAAGCAAACAATGAATGAGTGGAAGTTAGCAGGAAATTTGATTCTCGACTGAATTCACGTGAGATTTATGGGTTCACAAATTTACAAAAATCCATTTTATCCATCACAAATTCATGTGATTTCCACTGAACCATGACAGGTTCGGGTCACTAGTGCAGCAGAGCTGGCAGTTATAGGTGTGTTTTCGGTTTGATGACAAAGCCACCATTTTGTCATTACTTTGTAAACAACATGGCATTACTCTGATTGGATTAACTGACCTTCATTCAAGGTACCTGCCCTTTGCAAACCTGAAGCCCTCCCAGATTTGTATCAATATCAAAACCAGTCTCTTAATCTATCCACACTACAGTTGAAGTTTTTGATCACAGTGCATTCTGTTGAAGCCTTTTTAAAGGTGTCACTTTTAAGCAAACACCTAAAGATCAATCACAGCAAACTCAAGTCTCAGTGTAGTTTGAATGTTTTTCTGGGAGACTTGTACTGAAATCGAAAAATTACACAGAAAGCAATGACAACTTTCAAGCAGTGTTTCTGGCGCTATTCTTTTTACTCTGGGGTAATTTTCTATTAATTCCCCTGCTGTGTTGTGCATGCTGTGGCTGTGATTGGTGTCTGTATACCTTTGTTACTCATTGAGACACAAAGTCATTTTTTTAGTCATTGGTACATTTTTCTCGCGTGGCCAGCCGCAGCTACTTTAGTGGTTATCCAAAACCAAGGTGAGAGCAGAAATAAACAGCCTCTCAGTAGCAGCGCCCGCCATGTTGAATGTTTTGGACAAACCGTGCGAGCCAAGTTGTGTATGACGTGGCCAGCAAACCACACCCTGCTGCAGACAAATGGCTTGTGATTGGTCCAGCCGCAAAATTGCAGAGGAAGGAATTCTCTATTGAGAAAGGGACCAGACCATCCTTCTTTTGAAAAAAAAGAAAACAGTCTGGTATACCAGGCTAATGTTTTTCTAAATGAAGGGGGAAAAAAACAAAAAGGGGCCCTGGCAGCCAAACATCACACATATAATTTGACCTTTTCTGCCTCATGAGGGAAATAGTTTCTGGGCTGCGTGGGATTTTTTGCTGCAGTAGCCTGCCATGAATTGCTGGTAGAGTTTCGTCAACTATATCTTATAATACATTCAAGGATACACCTCTTCTGCTCATTTTTTGTAATGTTCTTCTAAGGAGGAGTCTGATAACTGATAGGTTATGCTCCTCAATTACGCAATGCGCTGCCTCTTACACTACGAAACATCTCATCTGTGGGCATTTAAGTCCCAGTTAAAAACATATCTATTTAACAAGCATTTCTGATAATCCCAACTATATGTATTATGTGATGTGTGTATATATAGATGTATATGTATGTGTTTGTATGTACTGTATTTGTGAAACGCAAAGCGACCAGTGTTGTGCAAGTTACTTCCAAACTGTAATATATTATAGATTACTTATTACTGTTATTTAAATGTAATACTTTACATTACAATATTACTGTCTCAGAATTGTAATACATTACATTACTCCTGTATTACTTTTGAGTTACTTTCACAAAAATAACTATAAGGTAGAACTTAAAATTTGAAAATGACAAAATGTAATACAGAGCATTTTACATCCAGTAGAAGACATTTGATGTTCCATAATGACTCTGGGCTATCAGGCTACTAACAATAAAGCATATAACTGGCAAAGTGAAGGCTCAAGACAAGAAAGGATGACAGACAAAATCACAAATGATTAAAGTCTGTTTAAAGTATGGTCGAGGTAAAATTATTATCTGGCAATAGCTTGGGTCTATTAATATTAGACATAACATAAGTAAACTCTAATGCCATGACATTATTCTCTTTGAATTCAAGAGGTTCACAACACAAAACTGTCATGCACAAAGTGCACATGATGAACATAGCTTAGGCTGTTCTTTCTCAAGTATAAAGTGCACTTGGAGGACCACCTTAGCCTCAGTCATTTTAGTCCACAGGCTAAACATAACCCAACTGCTTAGTAAGATAACACAGAAGAAAAACCCCTTAGGCCAGGGGTCCTCAATTAAAATCAGCAGAAGTCCACTTAGTTAACTTTACTCAAGTGAGGTGTCCGGAAAATTAAAATAAAAGGATATGGGTTTGAATATAATTCTTTAAAGTAAAGTCTCATTTATTCCACACCTACAGCCTCTTAAACAATCCGGAGATGAATGTCCACTGTATTCTGTATTTTATCCTTTGTTTTCCCCGTGTGGGGTAACATTTTAATTAATCCTAAATGCTGTAATAGCATGTCATTCATCTCCGAACCCTTCTTTAACACATTTTCTGTATTTAATCTCCCAAATGAACACGTGTTGGGTTCAAATGAACGCGAATAGCGTGAGCTATTACTAATACTATTACTAATATGCGACAAACGAGTCAAGTACCTCACTTACAACACAATAGAGAAGTTGACAGACAAATGTACAACTCACCACATTATTAGACGTCCTCACTTTCCTCTGAGTCTTTTTAATCCTGACATGAAAACTGTCCAGTCCTGGTTCAGTTCTGGATTCATTCTGATTATCAAAGCAGCCTGGACTGGACGATAAAGGGCTGTTGTTCAGCTTTGACTCTGACACAGAGCTTAGGAGATGAATAAACTAAAATAAACGATCCCTCTCCGTCCATAACGGCAGTGAATCTTCGTTATGTTTTGCCAAGGCTCAACTTTTAGATTTTAGTCGTTTCTAACGCATTATCAGGCTACGCTAAACATGTTGAATTTCCCGCCGCTCTGTCCGTAACCATAGTAACCTGAGGACCCGCGCGTGTTGACGTAGCTGCCCTAGAAGTGCCGGTTCAAAAATATGTTTTACACAATGCGCTTGTAATTATGAATAATGTCTTGCGGTCCAGATCAAAGTCTCTCGGGGTTCGGTTCCGGACCGTGGCCTTTGCCTCTTTTAAAGACTAACATTCACGAGGTGGAGCATACGCCCACCTCGTGAATGTACAGTCGTCTTCTGCCATCTTCATTAGCCGCTTTTCCACTGGCAAGCGCAACCCGCGAGCACAGCAGGGGCAGAAATTATGCCTCGCGCCACTCCTGTCACGCAATAACAAAGTTACACCAACAAGAGGGACATTAATGAAATCTCGCAAAAGTTTTTTTTTTTTTTTTTGTAACGCAAGCTTTGCTGAAAATGTAACGAGTAAAATATTACTAAAAAATAATTTGTAATGCCTTACACTACTGCGTTACAGGAAAAAGTAATATATTACTGTAATGCATTACTTTTGTAATGCGTTACTCCCAACACTGAAAGCGACCTTGAGCTACGGAAAGGCACTATATAAATAAAACTTCTTCTTCTTCTTCTTATAGGTTTGATGAGGTGGATGAGGGAGAGCCACAGCTGCTCTAACCTTCCCTGTGAGACTTTTTTCAATGAGCTAGATACGTTTGTACTGTAGTGCATTTGTAAGAAAGTGCGTGAAGTGCCATGTCCAGCTTTGCCAATCGATGATGCTAATGATCTGAAGCAGTGGATGTGGGATGCTGGTGGTGCTCAAATAAGGTATGTTGTTTGGACCTAAATCTTTAAATGTAACTTAACCTAAGTTTGCCCAAATGTCAACAAAAACTAAACACTTAATTATGGTATATTGCACTGTGAGAATGTAAACGTAGGTCAGAGGGATAGATGAATAAAGCTTTTCCACTACAGCCAAGTGTCGGTCCACAGGCAGCTCATTGAAAAAAGCCCACTGCAGAGCCAACCTATTAAAGGTGAAGCCTAAAAATCTCAGCACATAATATGCTCTTTATTTATTCTTCCTATTCTTCTCTGGAAAGAATTCTGCAGCGCTTTGAAGGATATTCAACATAATCTCTAGACGTGCTCCCTTGACGTATGTGAGAAATCTACTTCTGTTGAAGCTGATGGCACCAAAGCTCCCTGCAGTGCCTCTGGATTCTCCTAAGTCCCATTAGGAGCCCCTAGGCTAAAGCATCAGCCGGTCTAGAGTCTGATGAAACAGCATTCCCAATAGCAACAGCAGTTTTATCCACAGGAGTGTGCAAACATTGAAACTTCTCACAGAAACACATTATCTTTCCTTTAACGTGTGCATTTCTCTACTTGAATATCAAATATATCGTGCCAAGAAAAATAGGAGGCATCCCGGTTGGTATCGTCTTTGCTTCTGTTGTGATGATTCATTGGATTCATTCATCTGTTTCCAGCTCACATTCTGCCGGTGAAGCATTTAGGTGTGAAATTGTGACAAATAATCTGCAAGAAAATAGGAGAGTAAGCAGTTTGAACTGAAACTTACAAAACTATATTAACAGAAGTACCTCTGTTTTCATGTCTTTTATGTAAAACTGCAGAAAGCTTTGGGCATGGATTAACTGAGGCTTGTCTGTAGAAAACAAATCCACAACTACTTCTCTAAGCTGTGGTACATTTTTACTCTTTTATTCATTTTGGCATTGACAAGGGTTTTATTTCCAGACTCGTTTTAATATGAAAACACAAAAATAGTAGATTAAGCTACTTAGGGATAAAGGCAACAGTCAATTACAGGTGAAGGAAAGCCTTTGGTAAGATCAGGAAGGTGTTTTCTCTGCATAAAAGATGAGTGTAAATATTTGAACAGGAACGTTGAAGGCCATCGACAGTGGAGACTGAATAAAGCAAAGAACAAGGGACTCACAAATGTATATAACCACCGAAGGCTTCATCGTTTTAGTGTGCTTCACAGCCCCTTCACAGACCTGTTGTGACTTTATTATTGCTTTAAATGTTAATGTTGATTGAGCTTCCATTATCCTTAATACAACCCTGAAGTGAAGTGTTCCTAACCCTCTGCCTACTTATATTTAACTCTCTGTGGAACTTACTTTTCAGTCCCAACCACCTAAATCAAATGTTTGTTCTTACAGACAATGTGGTGGCGTCATCTTGCAGTACAATACACCCCCACAGTTGTAAGTAGTATTCGATTTACATTAGGGAATTATCTTGGTTCAAGAAATGCACACGTTAAAGGAAAGACAATATGTTTCTGTGAGAAGTTTCAATGTTTGCACACTCCTGTGGATAAAACAGCTGTTGCTATTGGGAATGCTGTTTCATCAGACTCTAGACCAGCTGATGTTTTTGCCTAGGGGCTCCTAATGGGACTTAGGAGAATCCAGAGGCATTGCAGGGAGCTTTGGTGCCATCGGCGTCAACATAAGCGGAGGAGCGCGTCTGAAAAATATGTTGGATATCCTCAAAGCGCTGCAGAATTCTTTTCAGAAAAGAATATGAAGAATAAATAAAGAGCATATAATGTATTGAGATTTTATAAGCTTAACGTCTCATTCAGGTGAGGTTGGCTCTGCAGTGGCTTTCATTTGAACATTGAGATGGTGGTCCTGTCCCCTGTTTCTGTTTATTCAGCATGTGCAGGTTTCTGCCTGGAGCTGCATTCATTATGAACAATTACTGAGCTGATTGTGGACTGACACTTGGCTGTAGCGGACTGCTTTATACACCCCTCTAACTACATTTACATTTCCTCCAGATCGACAATTTATAGTAAGTGTTGACTTTTATGCAAATATAGCATATGTTACATTATAAATGGCATTGAGGTAGGTCTAAGAAAACTGTTTCCCTTTTCAATTCAATACAAAAAAAACCTGTACCCCACATCTACTTCTTCAGACGGATCATTGATGGTTTGTGATGATCAGTGGCGGCTGGTGGGTGGATGGGCTTAAAATGCAGATAAGCAATTGTTCACACTAGCAATAGCAATACAGGGCAACATCACTTTATGTTTTCAGGTGATGCTCCTGACAACAACCTTTCTAGCTTATGCCAAATGCGACAAGTAATGCTAACGTGAATTGAATTATCTGATAACATCCTGCTTTTCTGTCACTTTACCCTCCACATTCTCACTCAAAAGCCTGTTCCTCGGTGTGATTTGCCCAAATACAAGTCTCTGGGCTGAAGAAAATTAGCCCCATTAGTCAGAAATACAAGCCTTCACACCTATAAATGACCAAATCAGGTCAGGTTAGTGCTAAGGTTACATTATGTTGGGCTGTAAAAAATAAGCCTTCTTTTTAATATTAGGTCTTCCAAAAGAAGCCTAAAACACACACAGAGATCTAGCCCATTTATACCAGCCGTCCATGGTGATGATAGCCAATCTTCAACACAGTACAGAAAAATGACTTCGGAGTAATAAACAGTCTCAGAAGCAATTCTGCATAAAATTCCTGTTTAGATAATGCTTCACCTTGGGCTGGCAGCGTGTAGGGGAGACTGGGGACAATTGCAACACTTTTTGCCTTTGACTCAGAGACGGTTTGAATTAGACAAACCAAATGTTTATAC
This sequence comes from Neodontobutis hainanensis, assembly GCA_024349245.1. Classification (NCBI taxonomy): domain Eukaryota; kingdom Metazoa; phylum Chordata; class Actinopteri; order Gobiiformes; family Odontobutidae; genus Neodontobutis; species Neodontobutis hainanensis. Next base: position 87,320 of record JALDNG010000118.1, on the reverse strand, counting down.
AATAAACTTACATTTGTCTGATTTAAAGATGATTACAGAAACTACATTCTTCACAGTTTCCATTTGAATGTAAGAAGCCAGATTGTTTGAGGATGGTTGCAACATTAGAAATACAATATATTTCAGTGTTAATTAAATTAAAGGTGCATTAAGGAAGATCCAGAGTTTTTTGTACTAGTGTGCCACCTCTGCCGTTAGCGGTACTGCATCCAGTGTTGTGCACGCTTGTACAAACACAGCAGAAACAACACCCGAAGAAGAATCTGTCGGTTTCGAGTGCGCTCGAGTGTCTCTTCCATGTGTTCAAAAGGATCCTTTTCAACTTTGCTGCTAGCGTTGCTTAGTTTACTCATGACAGTAAACCAGGAAGTTAGAACCAGGTAAACGAACATGCGCTTTACGTCACGTCCACTGAAACAGCGCAGGAGTTTTGATCTTGAAACCTTCTTGTTTTATTGACAGCAGAGGCTGACAGAGGCAACCACGGCTCATTCTGGAAATCAGGCTGTTGCTGATGGATGTATGGGTTAGAAACAATGTTATTTGACCCCTATGGGTATGTGAGGATATTTCAGGGGGTACAGTTTGATAATTAATTACATGCATGTGCAGTGCTGCAGCATGCAGTGTGCCCAGAAAGGTCGTCAGTTGTGCCGTGGGAGATTATCCAATTTTACCTAACTGCGCTAAAAATGATTCAGTTACTGGAAATATATTTCTATTTCTGAGCACCCATGTGAGACCTATTCAGCTAACGACTCGCAGGCCAACAGAATTTTAGCCCTCAAGAGGCTTAAAGAAAGTTTTTCCCTTTCAGAGTTTAGTGTTTGCAAGCTTTTCAGATTTCTAACTTTTCCCTTTGCGTCTGAACACATCGTCACTAACTTTTTCTGCGTCTAAATGAGGGGAGTAACTTTTCTGTTGACAGTGTGCCTCGGGAAATAGGAGTAGGACTCTCATTTATGTCTGTATTAGACACTTATGTTGTTCAAATTTGAAAATGAAAGTTTTGTTATGTCGTTATTGTGACCTGCCTCTGATGCTTGTCCCAGAGCAAGACTTCAGTGTGCCTCTGTCTGTGCACAAACAACCAATACCCATTGCCCAGTTTCTAATTAAAGGCTGTAATATTCAATTACTGCCCTGTAAGATTATGTGCACTGCTAAGATGGTTATTTTTATTCTCTAATTACTACAGCACAACAAGATGAAAATGAGATTTTAGCTGCAATTAAACAATTTGGATTCAGTTTTCTCTTTACTTTTTGTGTTGAATAGTCTTAAGATGCCTTTATTTACGGGTTTAGATTTTTTTAGGAGTAATGTGTCTAAAAGTGTTTTTTTTGTTGTTTTTTTACTTAAATTATAATATTTAACTAAACAAATGTTGGATAGTAGTGACATTAAGCATTCAAATAAATTGTAGATTTTTTTAATGTTTCTGAAGGAAATGACAAGTAATTAAGCATTTCAACAATAAAAAAAGCTTTAAATAGCATCGTTCACAGACACATTATTGTTGTTTTTTATTATTATAATAAAATAATTCCAATAATTCCACTGAAGTTGAAGAACCATCGACACGTGTGCGGGGGTACTCAAGGTATGATAAAATATCCCAGCGGTCCACAAGGCAAAAAAGGTTGAGAACTACTGCTGTAATAAAACAGCTATTCTCTGCAAATATGGATGAAATCATTTTTTCCCCTGTATTTCTTTTAGTATTCTCCTGACGATAAAGTCAAAGCAATGATCCTTGCCTCACAGAGAGAGCGCACTCCTGCAGCCTCAGTGTCTGCAGTTGTTTTCATCTGACTGAGATCATCTGGAAAAGTCCACTCCTGACCAGAGAGTATTGATTTGTGCTTTAGGTAGTGTTTGACATTCTCGCAACTGACTACCTGAACTTTGGATCTATTTATACAAGACGCCATGGTTGGAACAGGAGACAGTGAAGTATACTGTAGTGCCTGAATGAAAAGACAATGAGAAAGTTCAAAAAGATAAGAAAACCTGGAGTGAGAATAGCCTGAGACACAGAATAGACACTAAAGACAGACAAGAGGGAAAAGTTGCACTGGAGGCAGACAGAATTACTTGCGATGGTTGTTGTGGTGGAGTGGAGATTGGTTTGTGAGAGGAGATGCACCCTGTAATTGTAGGTAGGCAGATACACATTCAAGTGCTTAACATACAACCTCGACTTATGAATGATGTGAATTTATATTGTTATCTCTTATCTTCTTTACTATAGAATCCAGTCCACAAAATATATTTGCCTTGAGTTTTAAGTGGGGTGTGCGTTGTTATTCAAGGCATACGACAATGATCATTAGTGCATCTGTAAGGAGACACCGAAATGGTCAAAAAAGAATGTTAATTGTATAAATGGATATGCCACACAACCCTGGCTGGGGCTGGACTGAGAGAGATAAACCTGGAGGGCGTGATTACATACTAATTACATATTGAAGTTTAGGGTAAGCTCTTGGTTTGGGTCCATGTACGAAGTATAATTTATTTACGTATGTACAAGTTTACAAATTGTTTTCAGGGTATTTCTGTTTGCCGTTGTAAACAGAGACCACTTCCTTTCAAAATAAAAGCTTTGGGCTATGAGTACAAAGTTTGACATGTTTGGTGTTAATTAGGTGTCATTGTTAGACTATAAACACCAGACTACCATTACACAAAATATAATTATAACAAATATATGATCCGCCAACCAAGAATCTGATTTTACGTTATTTCTATTCTGACATTTCACCATTTGTGACGGGACAGCTCTGTTAAAGGCTATATTTAATGATAGAAATCTGGTAGTTAATTTCCCTTTTTCTGCTTCACAAATGGGTTGACTTACAACCAATCAAAAAATGAAGCGCTGTGTTAGCCCACCACTTTTTAGATGACTACAACTGGTCCAATGAGATTTCAAACCAAGTGGAAATTAATGAGAAGGGAAAAGATTTCACATCCATTTCACAGAGAAAAGAGTTAGTATGGCTGACCAGGCTACAGTGCACTCTGGTCTCCAACACTAAATTTATACAGCAATAGTCTATAAATACTCCTGTCCCAAATATAATGTGACAAATGTTAAATTCTAAAATGTGTTGCTATGCTATAAAGTTTGTTTCAAGACTTTCTGCTGCTTCTGTCACAGATCTTATCTTTCACTTGAGCATTGCCGCTTTGTCACTGGTGAAAGCTACAATTATACTGCCAGTATGTGTGGCAGATCGCTGACTGGCTCCTTACCCCTCACTGAGTACCCCCTTCTGCCAAAGAAGACATATGCCACAACCCTATCTCCCGCTCCAGCTGAAATGTAGAGGATCGAATGAACGCCAAACACAAAAGTAAAGTAGCACATGTTGTACTAGCCCATAGATAATGCCTCACTGTTTTATGTCAGTGTATGTTCTTGATGACCTTTACAGAAATCCCACAAGGCTTTTTTTTCTGATTTAAAATGGATGAGATGGCAGAGTCCTGAGAACATGTCTTAAAAGGGCGAGGGATGTGTCATACATAACAGTTTGGTATTCACATGTGTCTCGAAAGCAGTATTTGTTCTGCTTTTTCATGCACTGCCGGACATTCAAATAAGCCAGATGAATGAATAAATACACCTCATCAACTAATCTTTGTACGGCACTGATCATTTTAGAGCTAAGTTATTGTTGAGTGACAATGAGCAGAGATTAACGTCAAGGGGCTACTCTCCATATTAGAGGAGGATGGAGCGAAGAAGAGTATAATTCCCGTCAGTTACAGCTTTAGCGTCTGGTGCTTAGCAGAAATAGCCCTGATTTGAATCGCCTCAGACACTGGATTTAGCAAGAGATACATGGACTACGTCAGCACCTATTCATCTATTGTTGGTGTAAAGAAGCAGCCATTTGTTTTCAAGTCGAAAGCACCAAATGGCTCTGTCTGTTAGTCTTTATTCTCTTTTGTGCATGCTGAAAATAGAAAGTGGTTGGTGGTTGGTGGTTGGTGTGGTTCTCCAGTTTAGTAAGAAGAAATCTCAGAGTTATTTTCATCATGATTTTTTTTAATCTAGGGATGTAAGGATACAGTATTATTAGTGCAAAGGATCTCTGTAGTTGCCCCATACACTTTAGCTCTCGTGTTATTGTCAATACCGTTACATCCTTATAAACAGCTTTATTTAAACACTGAACCAACACTGAAACTTTCAAACTGAACGTGTTCCTTCTGGGTGTAAGGGAATGAAAAGGTTTTTGGTGATTGCAGCTTTATTGTTTGGCCCCATTTGGGAAAAGAATTTAAACTGTGTGCTGTTCCCATCTTTGCATTGTGCTCACAAAACGGACTTTATTGTGTTTCTGCTATTTATTTTCACTGTGTGTTTTCTGTTTTTTTCATCTAGTCCAGCAAAGAAGGGTTATTCTTCCTTTTTTATGTTTGAGGATACACATTTGAATGATTTAGAAGATTGTGCCATTCCAAGAAGGTTTTTGTTTTTAATATTCTGCTGACATATTTGCATAAAACATCAAATCAAAGTCCTTGGGTCTTTTGTTCTTTTATTTTTCTGCCACTGTCAGTCATGACAAAGGTATGATTCAGACTAATTAAAAAAATTATGTGGCTGGTTAAAAGAAACTCAAAATGCAAAACTGTGACACTGATTAAAAAATAGCATTGCTTTAACAAAAGGCTTGACATTTTATTGCACGGCCCATTCTCTTACGCAGTGTGTTCAATTAGAGATTGGAACACAGAAATGCAACATAACACCAAGTAGAAGTGTTTATTTTCTGACATAGGCCCAAATAAATTGAAGATGGCATATTTTTCTATTATTTTCATTCACACTATATTGCAATTCCACGATTGCTTCTCTGTTGCCTTTCATTAAACAATTGGCTTTACTTCAACATTGAATGTGTCTGTCACATAATTTGGCTTTAGTGAAGACCTGCAAACATCACTAGAGGTTGCACACAAGCACTTTTCCAACTGGGAATGAAATACGTTACTTCAAACAAGCATAAGCATCTAAACGCAGCAAAAAAATAAATATTATTATTTATTATCAACAATTTTAAGAAATGAGAATTTTCAGTCTTTCAGTACCTTTGGCCAATCACATGATTGAAAAAAGGAGCGCTCCCATTGGTTTATACTGATGTCAATAAGGAAGTAATGGCTACTGATAAAATTGAGAAAGTGCATTTTCAGCACTGGTTACATCTTTTTAACACAACAAAACAAAGTAAACAAAATTAAAACATAATCAAAGAAAAGGGATGTGATGTAAAACGGAGAGAAATATTAGTAATTCAATCACGTAATGTTTAAGGAGGTGGAGATAATTGGATGCTTGGGTTGGACTCTAAAGTTTTAAGGTAAGCTCTAAACTTCATTTTGGTAGAGTATTAGTATTTTGTGAAGGAAAAATGGGTCCGGTGTTACTTTATAAATAAAAGAAACGCAGGAAAGGTCCCTCAGCTGCTTTTGGGGAGAGTGGGATTGGACAGTGCCACTGAAAATGCTACTTCCTGTTTTCTATAATGGTATACTTGTCTCAGTCTACTCTTTTTTTCTTGTGTGTGCGTGTGTGTGTGTGTGTATGTGTGTGTGTTTGTGTGTGTGTGTGTTTGTGTGTGTGTGTTTGTGTGTATGTGTGTGTGTGTGTGTGTGTGTGTGTGTGTGTGTGTGTGTGTGTGTATGTGTGTGTGTGTGTATGTGTGTGTGTGTGTGTGTGTGTATGTGTGTATGTGTGTGTGTGTGTGTGTGTGTGTGTGTGTGTGTATGTGTGTATGTGTGTGTGTGTGTGTGTGTGTGTGTGTATGTGTGTGTGTGTGTGTGTATGTGTATGTGTGTGTGTGTGTGTGTGTGTGTGTGTGTGTGTGTGTGTGTGTATGTGTGTGTGTGTGTGTGTGTGTGTGTGTGTATGTGTGTGTGTATGTGTGTGTGTGTGTGTGTGTGTGTGTGTGTGTGTGTGTGTGTGTGTGTGTGTGTGTGTGTGTGTGTATACCTGTAGATATACCTGATATAATACCCATCCATGATGCATCACATCAGTTAATTTTCAGATGAGAACTTGAGGCCACTTTTAGTCTGTTGCAGCTGACAGGACAAGAAGGTTCAAAGCATTAGTGTGAAATAAAACTTCTTTTTGTCTCGAAGGTGTTGTAGCGTTACCATAAAAGCACACTCTAATATATTTGGCACTTAAACTCCATTAACGCTCTGAATTACCTGACCACTTAGCACCACTGATGGGCCGGTTTTAGTGACCCACTTTATTCACCAGGTAAAGAAGATGAACTTAAGTCCTGCTTTCTTTGCTGTGGCATAAAAATAACATATTTTCAAAGTAAATTTGTCAAGGCATGTCATTGACTTTAATATGTTAGTATGTCCCGCTCCTGCTCCATCAGTCTTCAAGAAGACAGTAGTGACCGTTAACACATTCTCTACTTGCTCCACTGGCTGCTAATATTCTCCAGGATAGATTTTAAGCTTTAATGTTTTTAAATATAATAGCCACTGATAGCCTTGTCCCTCTGTAATTTTCCTAATTACCTGTGATTTCAAAAATAATAAAAATAATAATAATAATAATAATGGATTGGTTTTATATAGCACATTTTCAAGGCTCTCAAAGCGCTTTACAGAGTCCATTATTTATTCACTCCACTGTCACACACTGGTGGTGGAGACGTGGCAGCCATTTTGCGCCTACAGACTCTACAACCTCCAAACATTCTCACACATTCATACACATTCGTACACCAGAGCTGTGGCACTGGAGGCAAGTTGCCCAAGGACACAACAACAGTATGAACTGTGGTAAGAGTGGGAATCGAACCGCCTACCTTCCTACCTTCCGGTTTAAGGACGACTGCTCTACCCACTGAGCTACTGTCGCCCAACATTAATGTTTTGAGGTCATCTGCTGAACTTCTCTTTAAGTGTCATAGGTCTTGGTGAAGATGTGAGATGCTGTTATGGTAAATGGTAAATGGCATGCATTTATATAGCGCTTTTTTGCACCCATTTCGGGCACCCAAAGCGCTTTACACCGTGCTTCCACTCACCCCATTCACTCCCCCCTCTATGTCTGCCCCAGACAGGGGGGCTGCCATACAAACAGCACTCAACCTTCTCCTACCACCACCAAACACACCTCTACAGTCAGACATATTCATGCACCAGTGCTACACCAGTGTTATGGACATAGATCTCTTCAATACTGTAATACACACTGCCTGCCATTGGTTTGAAGGTACAAAAAAGCAGAAGGATTGATTCAAAGAGAGAGTGTTGAAGCCAGTTTATTCTCATTGATAAGTCTTTATTATAATGTAATCTTCTGTAACAGGACCTAATTCATTTTTTGATTGATTTTTGTTTTTTTTTATATGACAAATGTTCTTAAAGAGGTCTGAGAAAACGTAGCAGAAAGTTTTGAGATCAGTGTTTAGCATCTCTGCATGGACAGAATCAGTGCCTGTATATAAAATAAATAATGTGTTTTTATAAAGATAATAAAGTATTATCAATCAATCAACCAAAAAATGTTTGCGTAGATCTGATCCTGAAAATGAATGAATAATCAAACATATTAATGTGAACATAGCTGTAGCTTTTGACCTAGAACACTGCACAACTTAGAGATATAAAGAAGACAGAGTGTGAAGCACAGTTATGGAGTATTGTGTCCTTCTCCTGGTCTTTATGAGATAATATATTTTTATGAACTCAGTACATCATCTGTTTGGTTGTCAATGTGCTGTATTTTCACAACAGTGGTTCTCAATGGAGAATGTGTTATTTAAAGTGTTGGGACAAGTAGTAGTAAATTTTAATGGGACTGGATCTAGAATGACCCAGAGAGCTTCAAATGTCTTCAGATGTTTTAATATCAGCTTCAGAGCAATAAAATTGACAAGTGTCAGTCAGTGGCTTTACTTGCACAAGTATCCCGGTTTTGATTGGTTTTTTTAAGTATCCTGTTTTAGTCTTTGTGCATGTAAACACTCACTTTGAAAACCTCAGACTAACCAAGTCCTTTCACCAAAACTGGTCAGTTTGTCCAAGCCTACGACCACTTTTATGCTTAACACAGCTGATTATTGTGGTCTGCTGTCTCTGCTGACTTTAAACTGTCTCTAAACTAATGAAAGCTGCTGAAGGTGAACGCTATTATCATCCCAAACCTTTTTTTCCTAAAGTTTCTTATGAACAGAAGAGGGTTTGTGTATTATCCCACTTTGATTTAAACATTGTTATTGGTCCATCAAATATGTCTGTGTCAAAGTGCTGCTGTTCAGGCAAAAGATAGGGACATGACCCAGGTACATTTTTCCCACTTAAACATCTTGACAGTTAAAACAATATTTAAGTTGATTGTAAAAATTTATGAAAATCATTTTTATTTTTTTATAATCTGGTGAATCTTTATTGAAATGAAGTTCACAGGTAAGTCATTGTTTTGACTTGTTTTGGAGCAGATGTCCTATCAGCTAGTTACTCCTGACGCTCTCTCTTCCGGTTTACACGTTGGTCCACAATCTTGACGTCTGGAGTTTCTTTACCTACAGCGTTGTGTCCCGGGTCGTCCTTCCTTCTTTTTGATGGAGAGTTGTCGCAATTGTCACGCTGTCTTTTCTGGTTTACACGTTGGTCCACAATCTTGACGTCTGGAGTTTCTTAAAAAATAAAATATTGATCATTGTTAGAATGTTTAAAAAGCAGAAAGAGAAAAGAAATAGGTGAGGAGTTTTCAAACTCAGTCATAAAGGAGTTTCTTTACCTTTACCCTTGTGTCCCGGGTCGTCCTTCCTTCTTTTTGATGGAGAGTTGTCGCAATTGTCACGCTGTCTTTTCTGGTTCACATGTTGGTCCACAATCTTGACGTCTGGAGTTTCTTTACCTTCAGCGTTGTGTCCCGGGTCGTCCTTCCTTCTCTTTGATGGAGAGTTGTCGCAATTGTCACGCTGTCTTTTCTGGTTTACACGTTGGTCCACAATCTTGACGTCTGGAGTTTCTTAAAAAATAAAATATTGATCATTGTTAGAATGTTTAAAAAGCAGAAAGAAAAAAGAAAGAGGTGACGAGTTTTCAAACCGAGTCATAAAGGAGTTTCTTTACCTTTACCCTTGTGTCCCGGGTCGTCCTTCCTTTTCTTTGATGGAGAGTTGTTATTTTCCTCCCGTTGTCTCTTTTTTGCTTCTGTACAGCTAAAATCCAGAGAATAGTACAGTTAATACATTTGAAAACAGGGCTTTAGATTTAATGTGTCTACAAATTTGCTTTCTTTTAATGTCAAGCATTTCAAGTGACTTTTCCCGTTTAGACCTTAAATGAACATTTCACTTTTGGACTTGGACAAGCCACTCATTTTAAAACTGTTCTCGTTCAAATACATAGTCGTCTGAATACGTGCCTGTCTTGGCCCTGGTGGTTGTCATCTCCTCTCCTGCGTTTTGGGGGAGATGAGAGTCCTTCAGACAGTATTACTGCCTGGTTGGTTTGGAATAAATGGGTGGAGGTTGTAGGCTGCTCTTCCTCATTGCGGACAGCCAACACTCGCATCATGATGTTCTGACTATACTCAAAACTAAAAGAAAAATATTAAGTTAAATATTGCATTATTAGACACTATGAGTAAAAACATTCTCGTTGTTACGTACTAGGTGTGATCAAAATATCCTTTAAAGTTTTGCAGAGTGATGAATGGATGCTCAATAATCCCTTCTGGGGTGATTCTGGAGGCGGGGTTTACATCCAGCATCTTTTTGACCAGGTCGATGAAGAATAAACGATCGAAGGCCTCTACTTCATCGTCAAAATGCCTGAATGGAACGTACTAAATGACAAATATAAGTAGTTAGTATGGGTCTAGAAGGTTACGCACATATAACATGTTTTGATATAGCCTACAATATCGCAATCAACATCCTACTATGAGTAAATTTTTAAATAATGTACTGAGATTTTGATATACTGTTATATTCCTAATATTAACGATATTGACTTAGACAAGTAGGCTCTTTTACCTTGTACATATCATTCAGCCTTTTCACTGTGCATTGTGTTTGTGGCTCCAAAACATTGAACTAGACATAAAAGACAAAGGTGTTAGCACTCAACATGGCATGTATTCAGTGCAGACATTGTTTTAGAGATCCTTGAATCAAACTAACCATAAATTCCCAGTCGGTTAATCCATCAGGAACACAGAAGTAGTCCAAAGTCCAAAGTCCAGTGTCCAGTAAATCTTTTGGAGGCTGTCCCACCATCTGGATGATATGCCTCATCTGTAGATACAACACATGGCACTTCATTATATCGGAAGAAGGAAGTCATTTAGACTACTAAGTACTTTAAAATGATGTGGATAATTGACTCTATAGAAAGGAGCTGAGTCAAATATTTAAACTAATACTCACCATGTCAAACTGGTCCATGGCCCGAAACAGCTCTGTGCCCAGAAACATTTCAGCGACGGTGCACCCGATAGACCACATGTCAATGGCTTCGTTGTAGGGAGCCCCAACAAACACTTCAGGAGCTCTGCACAAATACAGACGTTACATCAGTACAACTCAAAGACCACTTTCCCTAATTCCCTGTGACTCTCTGACACATAAACAGCCTGCGTACCTGTACCACAACGGTTGAACCACTGAGCCCTGCCTCACATCAGACACTGAACTGGCTAACCCAAAATCAATCAGTTTTAGTCTGAGAGGCTGTGCTACATGATCTACCATCATTATATTTTCTGGCTTCAGATCACGGTGAAGGATGCCTAAGCTCTTTAGGAATATCAGGGCTGCTGCCATCTGCAAATAAGTCAGTTTAGCGTTGAACAACATGGAGTAACTAAAGACTGCAAATGTAATGTGCAATCCAGAATAAATCTGTATGAATGGCTAAAGTAAGTAAAATAACCAAACCTGATGGAGCATTGGCCTGATCTCTTCAAGCGGGAGACGCTGATTAGGAAACTTCTTCAGAAAGTCATAAAGACTAATATCCAGGGTTTCAAATTCATGGCAAAAGTGTCTCCCGAAGTAGAATGAATTGAACCAGCGCACGATATTAAAGTGCTCTGAACCAAATTGACGCAATTTATGGAGGATTTCCATCTGTGGGTTGCACAAAGGTCTTTTTCAGTTGTCTTTCTAAAGAACTACACTAGTCCATCTTTACAAATCTCCTTGTGTTGTACCTCCTTCAATCCAAGTGCAATGTCGTCTGGGCTTTTCAGCACTTTGAGGGCCACAGTCTGCTTTGAGTAGTGCTTTCGGCAGAGGGTCACATCCCCGAAAGCACCGGACCCCAGGACCTGCTGCACTGTGTAATAATCGGAGGACGAGGTGATGACGTCGCCGACCTTTGCTTGGTAAAATGACTCCATTGTGAATAATCTTAAAATCAGAAAGAGAGGGACAAAGTCATTTCAGTCTATAGTTTTAACACTGAGGCATGCTGCTTAGTTTGCATTTGATAAAATATTGGACTCTACTTCAGCTTATTCCCCAAACATAATGTAGTGCTGTTTTGACACTGGTCAAACTTCTTCTTTACCGAACCAATGGTTCCCCTTGTAGCCTAGCATCCTATATGTGCTCGGGTTAAAGCTACACAAATTGATTTAGCATTATTATGATGCAATTTCTCAAAAACCTGTTTTCATATAAAATGGCCCACTAAGTATAAATGCAGGTCAATTAAAAAAGGTCCAGTCTTAAAAATACAGACTTAACACACACAAAAAAATTAAAAAAGGTGCATTGTTAGTTTAAGAGATTTATAATAGAAATAAAAAACATCAGGCTTTGACAGTAAATTGGCAATTACTGAGCGTGTCACTTCATTGTACTGAATATGAATGCTCATATTTCCTTACTACTTGTTAAAACTGTTGACAAATTTGTTAATAGTTAAAAATTTGGTAAAACTACACACAAATAATCACTTTTAACACAATTTTTTATCTTTACCAACTTTACCAAATCTTGACCCAACTTGATTTTTATAAAAACTGCAGTATTTTGGCAGGAATGTGGTCTTACCAGGTTAGTGGAGTTCAGTTAAAGTTGCAGTGAAGTTTTTATCAAGTTCCGGCAAAAAACAATAGTGTAATAGAATAAAACTTGGAGCTATGTAAAATCAATGCGATCTCAAGGTCTGGGTTTTGAGAAATGACCAGAACAATTAGTTCTAGTTCCATATTCTGTTCTTTTACCGTGACAACCGCTGACCTCAGTTTTTGTATACATTTAAATGTACATTCAAGCTGCATGTGTTTTATTGACTATAATGACCCATAAGCGAATATAAAGTGATTTTACTGCAGTGACTATAGTAGAAATGTCACACAGATGCTTTTATTTTAGTAAGGAGTCCAAAAAGAGACATTTGTAGTGCCTCACATTTATTCAGAACATGCAAACACCACATATTAAAGACTTTCTTGCTTTGAAGCTTTGACTACCTTGTCTGATTTCCAGCTCAGGGAAAAAAAAAAAGAGGTGGTAGAAATGAAGTGGTGATGCAGGTCTCACATATGAAGTGCAGCTGACATCTTGGTGCTATATATCCCACAGCACGCCTCCAGAGGTTTAGAGTCCACATCTTTGGGTTCTCTGGGAATAAAACAGAGGACCATAAACCATAAAGTTGCCATGATCTTTTGGATTTACCTCAATGCTGAAACTAATTATCATGGTTAAAATTTGCACCCAAAATCCCCTCAAAGTGCTGCTCGAACATTCACAAACACACAAAAACAAACAGCAGGAGAATGCATCATAACAATATTTTTAGCTTTTATATTGGCACAAAGTCCCAACAGTCTTTTGTCGAGACCCTGCCTTTACAGGTGTATGGTGAGATTCAAACTGGATGTTTGATGTTTATCTATGGTAAAATTTGCAGATTTTGCTCTAGTTGAATAAGCATATATCCTAATACACCACATTTAAATGTCTGGCCTAACTAGTAATGTTGGTTTAATGGTTTAATGGTTTAATGGTGCGTTGGACGCACGGAAGAGCTCGAGCTGACTCTCAGTCGAGACCCTGTCAAAATCCAATGAGATTGGAACCTAAAGTCACGTGACGTTGTAAAAAAACACAGGCCTGTGGGGAATTGTTCACTGTGTGAAGCAGTGAGATATAGAAAAAAGGTCCACTAAAGTGAAGTGGCTTTAATGAAGTTTATCTAATCTGAAGTGTTAGGGAGTAAAAAGTGTGTTCTGAGAGTGTGATTGTGACGCGACTGTGGATTGAATGCATTTAATAGATTTTATTGGAAGTTGATTCAGTCTGAACAATGAGATCGAACATTAGTCAGCCTGAATGTGAAAAAGCCTTAACTTGTGAGAAGTTAATGCAACAGAGTGACTCTGAGAATCTGATCCGTCTGAGGAAAAATACCAAGCGAGATATGGATTTATGTAAATTACAGGTACCTGAATGCAAGGAGTTAATTAGAGAAAAATGGTAACAGAAAATCTAACATTGTGACATATTTGTACGATTGATTCATCCGTGATTTGATCCATCTGAATAAGAAGAACTAGAAGAACAGCCCACGAGAGTGAGGGGCTTATACTTTGAGAATAAAATAATGTTGACCTAAAGTTAAAAGTTAAAAGTTGTGTATTAGAATTAATGTTGCATGATTGGGCCATTGTTGAATGGATAATGTTGAATGTCTAATAATGTAAACCAGAACAAAGGTTTAATGGTTTTGGAGCGTATATAAAACAAAAGGTTTTGAATTATAATAAAGAGTTATAAATAGTCTGTTAAAGAACAGATATTGTATTACGTTTGTGTGACACAGCAGAGATGAGATTAAAGATTTGGCAAAGTAAGTCCAAAACTGTGAATAAATTATGAAAAGTGCATAAAAGACCTGATGAAACTGACAAAATATATATATTTTTTTACAAATGTTTCCTGCTGTGGCCTGGGTCTGGGTCTCAAGCCTCAACACTTCGCTCTGTTCCTTGTCCCTCTGCAGACATGTCGTCCTCTCTGCCCCCCCCACCACCTCTCACGGCCTCACCGCTCCGCTGACCGTAGGAATTTGTGCATTTTCCTCGGAGAAATACAACATAATCAGTATTCATTACAGGCTTAGTTTCATTGAGAAAAGCCTCTTTCTTTTTGTTAAATTTAGTGCATATTACATTATTTCTTGATCCATCTTGTAGGCCTTGGTGGAGCGGGTGGTTTGGAGGAGCGTGGAGGAGAGTGGCGGGGGGGTACACAGTTGTGGGACGGCCCCGTTCTGTGGCCGACCTTGAGAGACGGCATGCTGCTGTTTGAGGGAGAAGTTGGAGACCCAGAGTCTGAGCAACACTGAGCAACACTGAGCAACACTGAGCAACACTGACCGGAGATCAGAAGTTAAGTCATGTACACACACCACATGACACACACATAGTGCCACTGAAAACACACACAAAGACAGAACACGGAAGTAAAGACAGACAGGTGAAGAAGAGGTGGACCACAGAGTAGAAAGACAGAGACAGGTGAACAGATAGAATGAGACAGACAGGTGAGGAATAAAAGAGAAAAGAAAAAGGAAAAGCTAATACATTTTTATTTGACCCAGGAGTGTGTGGATTAAAGATTTTAAAAGGAAAAGATAAAAAACTTTGGATCCAAAATAAAAGTATTGATTAGTATTTTGCAAAACAATTGTATGTATCTATTAGTACGAGAACTAATAGAGGTTCTTAATATCAGTGTGGTTCAAAAACACGGTATGACATTAATGAAAATGGTCACGGTGTAATCAGAATAATTAAAAAATGTGTTTAAAAGTCAAATTGGGCAGAGCAAGTTTATAAAGATAATACAAAATTATAGATATTTGGGCCATCAGCTCAAATATAAAATAAAATAATGTTACCAGAAGAAACGAAATGAACAATTATGTATTTCTCTGGTTTGGTTCTGACAAAGTGGAGAAAGTGGATTCAAAACAATCCCTGTTTGGATTCACAAAGGAATGTGTCAACACAAGATAGCCTTCGCGGCACCCTCCCTTTTTGTTCACGTCCGGCGCAAAAGAAATGTTTTTTTTTTTTTTTCGGTTGTTTTGTTTGAGCACAACCGAAAGTGTGGGAGCTTTTACATTAAACAAATCTTTTAATGTAGAAAAATGCTGAAGTGGAAATGTGACAGTGACAGAAACAGATTGCACTGATGTGTTAAAAACGTTTATGAGACTTAATTAGGAAACTGTTTAAACTCCTGACAGGTCTGTGGAGACAAATATAGTCTACATTTTGATTTGCTTTAATTTTTTTTGGTGCAACCATATTGTTTTTTGGATTTTGTAAACTAAACCACCAAATAAATAGCCTTAAATTTTGTTTAAAAAAAATATTGTCTGAGTAATTAGAAAAAAACTGAAATGAAGACATTTATAGAAAATAGAATAAATAATATGAAATTTGAAATTTGAAATGGTACCTCATAATAAAGGTATAATACCTGACACTAAAATAGATACTGACAAATATCACCTTTACAATAAAGTTTTAGACTGCAATATAAATTTGTAATCTGGGAATTAAAAACGTATCTATATGTTAAAACAATCTTAAAGAATTGGAGGTGATTTATTTGAAAAGTTTAAGTTAAAGTGTTAAACTGCAAAGATTATTAAAGTTTAAGAGCATAAGCCACTGACTTTCTGGACACACAAAATCTTTTAAAAACTCCCCTTTGTAGAAATTCACTGGCATTTCTTGCATTGTCTGGTTGCTAGAATGTGCCAATGTGCTTCCAACTTTTCCCCAGTTTGCTAGTGTAATTAGCATGTTAGGGGCTTAAGTGGCAGCTTATATTATATTCATTGAAAATTGAAATAAGACATGTGGCTGATGATCAGACTTCTTGACTGGTCAAATTAAACAGCCAAATGGGCTTTATGTGGCCCCCGGGCCGTAATATGCTCTTCACTGAATTATAATGTATGTAGTTTTATTATCTCTCTAATATTTAGGTTATACATACTAGTGTACAACTTAAATATTACTTTAATCTATCTATTTCGATTGCTGAAGTTGTGGGGTGCGGGGAACACGATGTGACACCAAGACACGTGTGTAGTCAGTGCTTGCTATAACAATAATAATGTGGTTGGCTTAACATGGCTTATCAAATCGATCATAAGCAATGATGTGCTTTACCTGCTGACTGTCGAGAGAGAACAGCCCCTTCTTTTGTTAATTACATGTCCTCTTTGATTCTGCAAGTGCTCGCATAAGATTAGAGTGCTGCTTTCATTTCCTATTATAGCAAACCTTGGTCACATCTGGTGAATGGTATCAAGGTGGAAACACTATTAAAGAGCGGGATGTTTGACAAGCCCAGAACATGTATAAATGAATATGTGAGTCTACATGGCTGCACAGATAAAAAAAAAAACTACAATTGTAGCTCGGTTTAGACATTCACATTGAGAGGAACCACAGGAAACATTTACTGTCAATTCTACAAAAGTGGAGCAGACAGATCAATGGCTTTGCAGCAACTTCTCTAAAGAAAGATCAAGCTGGAGGCCCCTTGCAATAGATTAAGCCTTCAACAAGATGAAAGGATGTACAAATTATACACAGTGGGTTATTTAGTATTTTCCATTTCCTCAGCTAAGTTAGTCAACGTTCGTAATGTTGGAGTTTAGTTTTACATTCCACTGTTGTTAAACTGTTAAAAAAAAACAATCTTTCTCTTCAGATTGGTACATATCCTGTCATATGGAGCAATTGGAAAAGCTCCCCAGTGAGTCAGTGCTCATCAATCACCAACAGATTTTAAGCAGTGGCCTTCATTACGCCCTTCAAATCCCCATTCACATCTCTGCCGCTCATGTGACACTTACAAACGATGTTGCAGTAATACGTTTTTTTATTTATTATCCTGTGGGTAAGATCTTTTTGGACAGAATGCAAACAAGACTCTTGGATTTAATTCGACACACCTTGTAATGCCAGGCCACAGTGGACACGGGCTGGCTCGTGTTGAAAGGAGGAAATAATTACTACAATGGACAACATTTAAATTAATTTTACAGCGCTTCACCACACAGTACTTAGAAGCTAAAGAGGCAAGTCAAAAGAAACTGGACATTTGGATTTTACTGAGGCCCAAGCTGCATGAACACAGATATTTTTTATCTCCGTATATAAACATATCTCTGTCCAGATGAGAGCATTTGGTAAAATATCTCTGTCCACAAAACAAAGCACACTACAAACGCTTCACCACAAGACGATGATAAACAGACCACAGAGAGTCTGTTTAGCTTTGACAGGGCAAAACTCTTCTGAAAGTATCAGCAATGCCGAGTCTGACAACAAAAGTTGAATGATGTGTGACCAGACAGCAAGTTGGATATGTTTCTTTCCAGTAAAGGCAGAAAAACGGATCTGTTACTCAATATGTTAAGACATTAGTGAGTGACAGGCTGGAAAAAAGGCTACTACACTGGACCCTAGCAGAGTTGTAGTTGTACAAATTACACTAAAAGGACTCTACTGTTTCAGAATACATATTCTTTCTTCCAAGCTTGCCGTCTTATACATATCTACTGGTGAACAAACATTGCAGCCAGCCGCGCCTGTGACAGTGAGGTCTTCTTTCTCTGCTGGCAAAAATTACACAGGGTTGCTTCAAAGATGACATGTCTTTAAAGAACATAAATATTCTTAGACAGTAAGAGCATCAAAATGAAATTTGAAATGTATCATAGTAGCCAGCCACATTCAGTAAAAGTAGTTATACATTTTAATTGTATAACCACTGTTAAATACTAACAGACATTTTACTGTTCCTTTTTCCAGATTTTATTGTGAGTGTAGAGCAGTAAAAGTGAGATCGAACCTTTGTTTAGGGAGTCGTGGTCCCACCAGGTTTCCCTTTGCAGGTGGACTACCTGTTTCCTCAGAAGCAATCTGGATGAACAACAGTACTTCTTGTGGTCATTGCCAATTCCACCCTTGGGGCTCGTAATGGAAATGATAAAAGTTGCCTTGCATTGTGGACTAAAACCACATAATCAATGAGAAATAACCACTAGTCTGGGAAGTTAAATCATTTCAATGCTGTTTACGCCAATGTTGCATTTTATTTATACCACATTTGAAAAGTACCCTTAATTTAAATTTAAATTTATTGATGGAAACCTCCTTTAGATTGAGCACCTCATTTTCAAGGGAGACCAGAACATGAAAGACATTACATTATCTAGAACAGTTTACACAGAACATAGCATTATAACACACGACAATATAGACAAACAGCTCATTACAGGACATTGTTTGCTCACACAACCCTCTCCCCCTCACGACCATCTCAGAGTCAACATAATTACAATCTCCAAATAGACCACAGTGTCCTAGATGAACTAGACAGTTTGTACACACTTGAGGAAGGTTGTTAATAAATATAGAAAATAGGGACCACTTGGTGGGACATCTTTTTCATAATGAGTCTAGCCTTTAAAAACAACAAACTGACGTTGGTTATGAAGATGAGCGTTAAACCATGAAAGAGCATTTCTGTTGAAGTTTATACAAAAGTTTAATAATGGTCGACAGATCAAAAGCTTTTGAAAGGTCAAGGAATATAGCACCTGTGTATTGGTTTTGATCAAAGGAACAAAACACATTATTCATAAATTTACGATGAATCTTAACAGAAATCTAAGAACAGAATCCAGATTGGTAAAGAGATACACTATTATATTGGTTATGGTAACTATGTTATTGCTGGAAACTATATTTTACTAATATTTTTGTAATTGTGCAGATGATGGAAATTTAAAATCACATAAAGATGGCCTCATTAGTTGAACATATTAATAATTCGTCTTCTTTGCACAATCTTTCATGTATAAAAGGATGTTTTTTATGTTTGGTGCTTGGTACTTTCTACTAAGGTCTCTTTTGTAACATGACTGTGTATTTACAAAAAATAAGTACAGAATGAACATCTCCTTTTGAGGACTCAAGCTTTTTTGTTTGTTTTTTTGCTCATAAGACACACATAAGATAAGATGATAATAAGTGTCCATGATGTGCTGTACAATATATAGCCCTGTACCCACGGTAATACTGGGAATAAATCACTGTCTTTTATATGTTTATCTCATCTGAACAGCATTAAAAAAAAAAAAAAACAAGGTGAGTGTTAGCTAATAATTCCATGAAATACAACCGCCTATGTGACTTTTATTTACTTGTTTTTTTTCTGTCGGTCTCGGGGACTCAGTGTACTTCAGTTTTGGGACTGGAGCTAAATGGACACATATTGTATTCTGCAAACAGTGCCTGGAATGAATCCACAGAATCAATTATGCTCTTAGAGATGTTAATATGGGGAAAATGGAGACAGGACAGTCTGTAACAACAGGTTTGGTCGCCTTACAAAAAGAAAACATGATCACAGTGATGAATACACAAAATCCACTGAAGGCTCATAATAAGTCAAACCTTCAAAATGTAGCCGAACAACAGGATGATGTGCGGTTAGTTAATGAAACCTGATGAGCTTGAATTGAACATAATGCTTTCTGTCCTTTCTCCCTTGCCTTGTTTATTAACCCTTGGCTCCTGTGAACATCTACAAAACGCCACGTCATTGATAAAAGATGCATGAAACAAACCAGGGTAAGGGAGACGTGTTAAATGACTTGCGTCTCTTTTGCATCAGCAGTCTGGGCACATAGAATATGTAAATGAAATGTACACTGCTCATTGGAGTGAGACACTGTGATTTAAGGATTTAGAAACTGACCTCAGCAAAGAGAATCCTGAAAATGATGTGTTATATAAGCTGAGAATTGATATGCTGGCAGCAATCCCATTAAGTTTTTGTACATAATGCTGTTTCTGTGACAGTGGACCAATGAGTACTATGTGTATAATGACAAGTTTAATGTGTTGACATCAATAGAGTTGAGATGTTTAATGAATCTAATGGTATAATTATTATGTGTAGCCCTCCCATCAATAATACATGAATATTTAAAGATATATATTGTTTTTATGCAAATGCAGTGGTGTATAAATAAAAACTAAAATCAGTTATGTGATGGAACCTTCTGTTGGCATATGACTTAAACAATTAAGCATTACTTTAACTTTTACTGCTGAGGCTGAAGCAGTAAACACATTTCCACATGCATTATCTATCTCATAACGTTTGCCCTTTTTTCTTTATCATTACAGTCGGTCGCAGGAGGATAAACAAATTTCATGTTGGCCTGCACCAATTATTGCATATTTCCACGGCACTATTTCGGAGAAGCACATGGGCACATACAGCACATACTTTAAGCCTACACTTTCCAGAGCACCGGTTAAAAAACTATTTGTAACATACTCCTATGTAATTTTGTATTGGAAACCTGAAAGGGTCTAATTATACTTTTGAAATTTAAATCGTCATTGGCAGTGGGATATGAATTGGAGTGTTAACGAGATAGCACTCAAAACCATAATTATGAGCACTTAGTCTATACAATTAATATGTGCCAGGGGATTTAAACACACACTCTCACTGCTCTGCATTATTCATAGTCTGTTGCTTGTTTTTTGAACAAATGCACTTTGTTCCAATATAATGTTTCACGCTGCTTTAAAAGCCTGGACAGCCTCAACAAACTCTGGCATTTAAGTTTACAGGTGAAATGTTAACCAATCAGAGAAATGCCAAACATTAGGTGAAGAAAAGCGAAACCATTCGGCCGTTTGTCAACAAGGAAGCCACGTTAATGTTTTATAGTTTTTACACTTTGATGGTTATTCAAAACCAGATTCATCCTCTACAACATTAGGACAATTAGACCTTTCCTATCAGAGCACTCTACACAAATCCTAGTCCGGGCTCTTGTCTTGTCCAAACTGGATTATTGCAAATGAACTGGTGGTATCATCTCAAAAAGAAAAAAAAATACTCTCACGTACCTTCTCTGGATCTCAGCCACATTGGTGGAATGATCTACCTGCTGCTACAAGATCAGGAGATTCTGTAGCCATCTTGAAAAACGCTGTTTTTTTAAAAGATATTCCTATCCTTAGCTTTGTATACAGCACTGGGTTTTTACTGACTAAATTTTGGTGCATTTATGCTTTTTGCTACCTTGTGTTGTTAAAATTGCTTCCACTGTTTTCCTCACTTGTAAGTCGCTTTGGATAAAAGTGTCAGCTAAATGACTAAATGTAATGTAAAAAGATAGGGCAACACTGACAATAGTTTTGGATTCTTCTCTAGATATCGCTGTATTGCACACACATTTACTTTTTTGGCATGCTTTATTTCTAAACATTGTAATTCATTCATTTTAACCACTTACTGTTTATTTATCTAAAAGCATGTTGTACTGAGAATCATCTGTGAAAAAACAAGGTCTCAAGATATCATCAAAGTTTCAATTTCAAGGATTTAAATAGATGAGAATGACTGGCACATACAACTAGCTTTAGCCAATCACATGCTCTCTCTTAAGAAAGAGCCGCTCCTATTTGTCAACACCAATGTCAACAAGGAAGTTGTTGTGTCCGAATTGACACATAATTCACTATATAGTGCACTATATAGTGGTTATAGTGATAACGCAATTTTGTAGTGGTGTCCAAATGCACTCAAAGTTTCCCACAATGCATTAGTAAAAGTGACCATGGTCACTAGACGGTCAAAATAGACCATAATGCTTTGCGAATTGTCAAATGGGGGCAGCGCGACTATGACATATCTTTAAAATATACAGGTTTGATTGAAACGAGTTAGCGTTACATAAAAAATAAAAAATAAACATTTTTCACAGTACTGTTGGAGGATGAGGGGAGTGATTCGTGACTGTGACAGAAGAAAATATCAGTTCATCTTTTATGCATCTTTTATTGCAGGGTTAACACTTAGACATACACTTACAGACTGACAACCTTCTCAATGTGATATACTCTAGTCTAAATACATATCATATTGTCATAAGATCAAGTTTTAGCATTCATCTGAGCAGTTTTTTTACAGCACAACCTAGATGTATTGTCAATAAAAATGGACCAAAAGGCACAATATGTTCTCAGCATTACCGCAGGGCCAAGCACAGGTCAGGATGGTTCTGAATTGTGAAAACCATCTCTGTAATTAACAAGGTTATAGTTGCCTGAAAGCAGCTTACCTTCCAATTGATTCTCTTGTTTACAATCCACTAGGGGTCATGTTGTTTCGTTATACAGTGTGTCCTGGGTCACTGTGACAGAGACAAAAGAATTCTGCACAATTTCATGGACATAGGCTATGGACAGTGAATTTAATGAATGCTATGTGCTTCTATAAATGCCAGCCAGATGATAGATGATAAGCCCAGAGTGACTCCTGAGTGCCCTGGGCTACACACACGAATAGAGGAGATGGATTTTATGATTTAGCAGCTACCAGCAGCATGTGTTATTTGGCTTGTTGTAAGCGTAGTTGCACAGCTTGGTTGCAAAATGAAAGAGCATTTTTCATTAAGTATGTCGATGCCTCTGAATGCAGATGTTAAGAGCAGCTTTACCGGTTCCACTGGTGGCAAAACAGAGACATGTTGGTGTTGATGATGAATGTGCAGTACAGTCATTATGATATACACAGAAGGCAGCAGGCTGTTATTTATTTATGGCCAAGGCTCACCCTAAGTAAAAAATTTATCCAAATGATGAATTTTTCTAATTGTTCAGATGTGTGTATTTCCTCACAAAACTCTTGTAACTTAACCCTTTTACTAATGTTAAAGTCTCTTTTCTGCATTTTTCAGAGAAAAAGAACCATAACACAAAACCTTTTTTTTCTAATCATAGTGGTTGGGTGAAGCTATTAATTGTTGAACAATTTTGTTTACTCTTTTTAAACCATAATGACAACAAAAACTACCCAAATGACCCCCGAAGTTTACATACCCCAGTTCTTAGTGCATTGCCACCTTTAACATCAACGACAGTTGACAGACAGGGTCTTTATTTTCTCAGGTGGTAAAGCTGCCCATTCTTTTTGGCAAAAAGCCTCCAGTTCCTGTAAATTCTGGGGCTGTCTTGCATGAACTGCCAGTTTTTTGATTCCCCTCAGAGTGGCTCAAGGTTAGGAGACTGAGATGGTCAGTCCAGAACCTTCACTTTATGCTACCGTAGCCAATGACAGGTCGACTTGGAACGTTCGTGTCGACCTGCGTGCAAATTTTCCTCTAGTATTTTCTGATAATATGCTGCATTCATCTTGCCATCAGTTTTGACCAAGTTTCCTGCGTCTTTGTAGCTCACATATCCCCAAAACATCAGATCCACCTCCATGTTTCACAGTAGGAATGGTGTACCTTTCATCATAGGCCTTGTTGACTCTTCTCCAAATGTAACGTGTATAGTTGTGTCAAAAAAGTGAAATTTTGTTCTCCTCACGCCAAATGACTTTGTTCCAGAAGTTTTGAGGCTTGACTCTGTGCTGTTTGCTGTATTGTAAGCGGGATGCTTTGTGGCATTTGTGGTGTAATGGCTTTCTCGACCATGCAGCCCAATTTTCTTCAAATGCCTCCTTATTGTGCAACTTGAAACGGCTACACCACTTTTTCAGAGAATCCTGTATTTCAGCTGAAGCTATTTGTGGGGTTTTCTTTGAATCCTGATCAATTTTCCTGGCAGTTCCTACTTCTTCGAGTTTGAACACTGCTGATTGGCATTCTCAATTCCTTGGATACCCTTTTTATATCCCTTTCCTGTTTTATACAGTTCAATTATCTTTTCTCGCAGATCTTTTGACAATTATTTTGCTTTCCCCATGACTCAGAATACAGAAACGTCAGTGCAGCACTGTATGAGAGATACATGGGTCTGTCAGGAGCCCAAAAACTCACTGACCTTTTATACACAAACACTGATTACAAGCAAACAGCTCCCAGGTGAGGATGGTTACCTTTAGTAGCCATTCAAACCTGTTGGTGTCAGCTTGTGTGCATGTTAACAGGCCAAAAACACTAGGGTTTGTAAACTTTTGATAAGGGTCATTTGGGTAGTTTCTGTTGTCATTATGATTTTTAAAATAGTAAACATGGTTATTAGACAATTAATGGCTTCACCTAACCAATAACTATGGGTGAAAAAAAGTTCATATCCTCATTTATATTCTTTGAAAAAAAAAACTGTGAGCACAACTGTAAATCTGAAAGTAGAACAGTTGGAGACAAATTATGGCCCAAAGTCACTAAATGTATTAAATGTAGTATATTTTTTTTTATCCTGTTACAAAACACGTTAAATTAATACAAATGATTTATGCATATGTCATATGCAACAGTATTTTGGGGGGAAGTAGTCTTAGAAGAAGGGATTATTTTGAATTTACCTTAAGGATCTCAGGCCCAGTTGGTTTTCTTTCTTCTTTTTTTTTATTATTAATGCTGCAATATAGGATGTTGTAATCTTTGTATAATGTTGCTAAGTGTCTCTTTTGATAGTGACCTTTTAACAAAAGAATTGTGAGATGAGCTGAACAAGAGACAAAATGCAGCTGTAGCTGTAAGGGCTGCTGTCAGTAAATATGCCACAGGCTGGAGCATTACAACTCCTGATAATAATAATAATAATAATAATAATAATAATAATAATAATAATAATAATAATAATAATAATAATAATAATAATAATTAATAATAATAATAATACATTTTATTTATAACAAGGTCGCCTTACAACAACAGTAAAAACACAATAGCACATAATAAAATACTCAAAAACAACAATTAAAAACAACAATAAAAACAACAATTACATATATTAATGACAGGACAGTGCAGTTATGGAGGGAGTGAGTAGGCCAGTCTGAACAGATGTGTGGTCCAACTGTCTGACTTGTTGGCTAGTGCAGTATATCCTCCATGTAAAGCCTACATTACTTTTATAATTTGCTGTGACTGCATTTGGTCACAAATAAGAAAGAAAGAGAATTACCTTCTGCTGAGTACTTGGCATTAAGATATCAACTTGTAATGAACCAGGTCTGATGCTCCACTGTGTAGCTATAATCACTGTTATCACTGTTCAAGTGCTTGAAGTGTATTAAGTGTCACTTAGACTTTGGCCAAGATGATGGATTCAGTAAGTAACTTGATTTTTGTAAAGGCTGTGGAACACACACAAGAGTAAAATTATGTCTGAGTAGATTCAATTAAAAATAATAATCAACTTGGGAATTTGTTTGTATGTGACCATATACATTTAGCTTCCAGTACTTTTAGAAAAAACAATTACAAATGGGACATTGTTTTTCACCAGTCAGTTGTGCTAATCATGAGGTGGGTGAACACAGAGAGAATATTTAAGGGAAGTATTCATCCACCATCAATGAAAAATGGTAAAGGAACATATGTTGGTATGAAGACTGCATTTTAGCTGTTTGTTTCTAAATGATGTCATTTTAACAAGCAAATGGGTCATTTCTACAGACTCAAATGTTTAAAAACAGGCTACATTAAATTTTACTTTAAGAAACTTCTTCTGGAATAAAATAAATAGGAGGTGACTTCTTGATTTAGGAGGTGGGGGAATATATCCTCTCTGTGTTCCCCAACAAAATTAAGCACTGCTTTAGTTTGTTGTTGGCTTTATATAAGTTTACACTAACATCAAACATCATCATATATGTTAATGTCTGCAGATCTTATGCATGCACTTGTCTTTTGTAGAAATACTTCTGGTGGCTTACTCTGGTGAGCACAGAGGAACATGCTGTGTTTTTTACTCAGTTGGATCAGTATATTAAAGAATATTTACTGCAGGGGTATATTGGTGCCTCTCAAAAAAATGGAAATGACCAACAAAGTAAATAGAAGTGTTCACCAGTTCAGGAGTGTTTTGTGACATGTTGCAAAGCAGTAAATATTTATCTAAATAAGGTACCTATGTGTGGCTTATTGGCTATAACCTAAAACTAAACATGGATATTTTTATTGTAAAGTTTCATAGAACATTATTTTACATTTCTTTTTCTTGAGGTTATTGAATGTATCATATTCAGTCAGCAGCCCTTTGATGAGTAGCAATAAAGACTGGTGCTCTCAGTGACAAATGGGGAAGCCCATAATGGCTGCTTTTACAAAAGCTTTTAAACCACTTCTAGGTAAATCTCATTAAAGCCAATGACACACAGAAGCACAAACATGCTTTCTTTCCACCCACGTTTAACATACCAGCCTTTGTGGATATATCCTTTATCACTTATTTATCAATGTATCAAAGAAATATACACACGAACAAATAAATAAACCAGAGAGATCATGCATGTATGCTGCTCCAAGAGTGGCATCTAGCGACCATTCTGCGCGTTACAGGCACCACTAAAGGTGGCATTACAGTAGCCTAAATATATTCTTATATCGCCTTTTGATTCATTCTGGCTCTAAATGTATCTGTATTCTTTTCTATATTCCCCATAATTCTGTGGTCAGTTGTAACTGTTTTAGTACGTTGTAAAGTGAAAAAAGATCTTATTGCCACCAATATCCATTCAATGTGTTTCACTTCCGGTCACATGCTGGTGATCAGCTGACATCAAGCAGCTTCTTCTTTTGATGCTCTCCTAGCTATCCTCATCCGTCGACGGATAGTGAGACTTGTATTCATTTTATACCAGTTTGCTGGCATCGAATTGATATTTGAGCCAAACACCTCTTGCTCGTTGAGCCTGAATATCGCCGGATAGATGCTGTTGGAGTGTATGATGAACGGACACGCTATTCTTTACACGGGGGTCACTCTGGCCTTCTGGAGTACCATCTTAATCGTCGGTAATTCTCGTTTTATTAAAACCTGTTCTGATTTGAATGAATGAATGAATGATCCTTTGGGGTTTTACACAAATAGTAATGCATTTGTTGCTTAGCCTTTCCTGACGTATAGCATTTGTCCATATGACTGCATTTGGAAACTAATGTTCAATAGGTAATACAAGCGTATGTTGGCTTGTTTTTGCATATACTGTTATTATACACATGGTGCTAAGAGATGACAGTTGGCAAAAGGTTAAGACTGATATTTCTGTCACGTTTAATTTGTATCTTATGCTCCTTACGTCAAACTATGTTATGTTAGCAATAACTAGCATCGAGCTAACGTCGCTTAGCTAATGTAAAGGCTAATGTAAAACTGTTTCTCTGACAGCTGTGTAATCTGGGCCTCTTTTGGGCTTTGACATATAAAACAAGATAACATGCTTCGTCTTTGTGTTAATGTAGTTTTTTTACTCTGTTAATAATAGTTTGGGTGTATTACAGTGGTGGGTGCATTTTAAACAAGAACTTATCACGTGATAGTCTCAAGACTATGACACTTAAACTACAACCTCTCTCCAAATACTTTGGCACTTGAATGTTACACTACATTATGTCTAGAAACAAAAACATATATATATATATATATATATATATATTTAAAAAAAAACACACAGGACATTGACACAAGTAAATGCATTGTGTAAAAACCCAACAGGTAAAATCTAAATGACATCTCCTAATTAAGATAAATAATATGTTTTTTTTTTTTTTTTTTTTTTTTTTAGGTATCTGCTATACAATTTTTGACCTGGGATTCCGGTTTGACGTAGCATGGTAAGTCGTTTGAAATGATGATGGTGTTATAATCCACTTAATTTTCCCAGATTGCACAATTTATTAAGTGCTGCTTTAAGTCTGCTTTAATTCTCATTGCCTGAAGCGCTTGAGACAGCACTTTAAGGATGTTGCACATGTTTTATCAGTCATGGCTGAAAATGTATTTGTTTACTACTTTTAGTCAGTGTTTTCCTCAAGCTCTTAAAGTACAATCTAGGTGGTTAAAACCCACACAAGAAAACTCTTTACTGTGAAGGGAAAACTACAAAATCTGTTCTAACTCTTCTCCAACAGGTTTCTGACGGAAACCTCTCCTTTTATGTGGGCTAACCTGGGCATTGGCCTGGCAATATCGCTCTCTGTGGTGGGTGCAGCCTGGTAAGTACCCAGCTGTAGAGTAAATCCTAAATGCTTTTTAAATTGATGTTAACATGTTTTGCTACTTTCCAGGGGCATCTACATCACCGGCTCCAGCATCATTGGTGGCGGTGTCAAAGCTCCTAGAATCAAAACTAAGAATTTAGTCAGGTAGGTTAAAGTTAATCCATTAAATCATTATTCACATGCTGCACATGGTTTTTAAAATTATATATTTTTTTACATCAGCATCATCTTCTGTGAAGCCGTAGCAATTTATGGAATCATTATGGCTATTGTCATCAGCAATATGGCTGAGGTAAGCAATTGTATTGATCTGTACAGATGTGGCACTTGAAAATTTAGTCTTTTTAATGCACATGTAAAAGAAAACATAATAAATCAGAATTGAGGAAGTTTTCATTGACGTTTGAGTCATTTGGGAATAAACATTATGAATCATTGTAAGGACAGTTACTGTTTATACAAATAATCTCTCGTTTCCCTTCAGAACTTCAGCGAAAACGTCTCTGAAACCGTTAAGGCAAGGAACTACCAAGCTGGTAAGTGCTTGACATGAGGTTAAATGAAAAACCCAGGGGGATGAGACTACATATTATACCTAAAAAGTTTTGACTTGACTGAAAATGTAATAATTCTAGTGACACATGGGATTTATTGTTGATGCTTGCAGCTGTAAAATGTTTTCATGTTTCATTTGTTGTATTCATGTCCACTGAGGTATCTTTATCATGTGCTGTCTCTCACTAGGTTACTCCATGTTTGGAGCTGGTCTGACTGTGGGCTTTTCTAACCTTTTCTGTGGGATCTGCGTGGGCATTGTGGGCAGTGGAGCAGCTCTGGCAGATGCACAGAACCCCAGTCTTTTTGTGAAGATCCTCATTGTGGAAATCTTTGGCAGTGCTATTGGCCTGTTTGGTGTTATTGTAGCCATTCTGCAGGTGAGTGAAACAAATGTCATCGGTCACAAACGATAATGGAGTACATATTGTAACTGTAATTCTGTTCCTCAGACGTCAAAAGTAAAGATGGGAGAGTAGAAGATGCCCTCTAATCCCAAGAAGATGAACATGATCTCGCTGGAAAATGAGATGGATTATTGTGTAAATACATCGTAAATTATTAAGTGTCTATTTGCTTGAGGTTGTTTTTAGCTGTCATTCACAAAATTGTCTGTATGCATCCTACTGTAGGTTCAATTATATTAATGTTAAATCAGAAATGCTGTCAGGTTTTTTTTAGCATCAGCTTTCAACACAGTCACTGCATCTTTTTGAGATTTGCAGTTGTGTCACGTGGACTAAATCACTCTTTTTGAAGGCTATGTTTGGACCAGTCTTTGTGAATGATGAGTTAAAAATAATACTAGAGTATTTAAAGATTTTGGTGTGTGTGTGTGTGTGTGTGTATGTATGTATGCTGCACATGTCTTTTTTCTTTTTTTTTTCCTGTGAAGCATTGGGTTGTTAAGCGATGTGTTTACTGCCGTCTGGTCTGTCATAGTTTTTGTTCTGTACTAATAAGTAAGTGCTCTTTAATCTACAAAGTGGCCCACATACAGTATTTTCAGAGGAATGTTTGTTTTTTGTTTTGAGGAGAAAAACTGAGTCAGATCACAGCAGTAGATCTGATCTAAATATGTAATTTTCCTTCATAGCTTACATTCCTAGTTCCCTTATTTTAAGATTTCCACTTGAAACCTTTTTAGCATCTTTAATACATAACCTAAAAGCAGGAAGAGGAAAAAATGTTATGGATGAATTGAACTGTATTTGTTGAATAGAACCGCAAATAGAGCATCAAACATTGTTTTTCTGTGTTGCGTGTTTAAAATGTCTTATGAGTTACCTTCCTATACACACTAAAACAGTATGTGGGAGGTTTGCAGTTGCACCCGATAACCCAGACTCCTGCTACATCATCAAAGCCATAATCAACTTATACATGTACATTTATGTTAGATAATGGCAGTGTTGTGAGCTGATTCATTAGAACACTTGATACAATTAAATACAGTTTATGTTTCATATTAAATCTTTTTGTCATATGGCAGACCATTGCTGGTTGTGAATAAAAACCCTTTTTATTTGTTTTTTTCCATTGATTCTTGTATAGTTTTAAATATGAAAAATTTAACTGTCTTTATAAACATGTGCATAACCTGGGCCTTAGGTGAAATGTAATTACAGTGGTTTTGTTGAACCGGGCTCTGTACCAAACCCTTGACATTTGGTGACTAGTTGAATCTGTGTGTATGTTATGTTGATGTGATGGTGAACAGATGATAACCTTGTTTTTGACATTGTGAATAACAACACATTATCCATGTATATGTCTGTAAGAAAATAAAATGTTCAAATTAAGACATTTTCTACTTATCTAAGATTCTCCGTCTTGCAAATAAGTTTATTAATTAAGCAAATGATTTGATCAGGTTCAATTCATATACTTTAATAGTTTACAGTTTTTCGCCACTAGAGGGGGCACAATACCACAAATAAAGCACCTGTTCAAGAAGCAAAAAAATGCCAAGTAATGATATACCCAGCAAAATATATTAGGACAATATATTTTTAGTTAAAAAGTCCGAGTCTATTGTTTTATAACGAGGTCAGACGTTTTCAACCATTATTTAGTACAATTAGTTTTAGGTTATAAAGGGGTGCCAGTATTATGGCTGCTTTGATAAGCTTAAGTAGTGTGTTATAGCGTTGTTTAAAAATATGTAGTACATTTAGGTTAAAGAGAAGAGAAGGGGGATATTGGTAGGTAACATATTTTCAGAATAACAAACCTTTCACAAAAAGCGATTCTGCTCACTCCGGGCTTCCGTAGGCAGCAGGAGCGAGGGACCTGCTTGCTGCCACAGTCTGACAGCATCCTTTTCTTTGATTTCATATTATCCTCAACCAAAACACAACGGAGTGACAGAAAACCACGAGGGGAGCATTTTTGTACTTATCGGTTCGCGGTAAAATAACATTTCAGGCTGTGTTAGCCATTTTCCGAGAGTAACGCGCTACAAAATGAGGCTTTTACCCGAAGAAGAGCAGACATAATAGCTTGTCTTTGGGAAGAATATAGTTATCTTTAGCCGAGCGAGCTGGACTTTAGCTTTTATTGTTTTTACACAGTTTTTTTTTAATTTTACATTTTTTTGGAAGCGATACTCTCACACGGACTGCTTTGTGCTCGATTATTTTATTTTTTAATTTCGGCTAATGTGAATAAATACAGCGGTGGTCGTACAGAGGATGCACAGAGAGAACAAGTGCTCGCTTGACAACATCCAAGGTAAGATGCTCTGTCTCTGGGATGTATTGTTTCATTCAGCACTGTAGCATCACGTTGCTTTGTTACTATGCAGCCTTTGTCCAAGTATTCTTCAAGTCTCCTTCTACCTTTTAGTTTTATAGCCTATTCAGCTTTATGGCTACTACACCTCTTTTGTTGTCAAGCACATATTCAACTAGCAGCATCTTTACACTAGCCATACTAGGACTGACTGTTTCCATGCTTTTATTTTTCATAAAACCACTAAACCATAATGTATTTTTTTCTTTATATATATATAAATGTTTTTTTTTAGTGTACATCACCTTGTGTTTAAAAATCTAGTGAGAGAACACCACGAGGGAAAGTGTAGCCCACAACTGTGCACAGCCTGTATCACTGGGAAAAATGAGAGAAGAGAAGGAGGGGGCTTCATCATGATGCTTGAACTAACCAGGCGTTTACACAGAAGCTCTGTACCTTACACCTTAATCCAATGTGACATCTTGCTCATTTATGGCACAGTGTCTCTTAAGGGGCGACTGCTTATAGAGGCTATAGTGGCAAGTGGACTGGAACTGGCCCTCTCTGTGCAGACACAGAGTTAAGTGGGCTTTGGTGTTTGAATTTCATGCTGAGTGTCTAAAAGATTTTACGTGTCAGGGGGCCATATTTATTTTTGATGTAGTGACTTTTGAATCGGTTTTCAGTTTGATGTAAGCATTAGAGCTCTCTTTAGGAGCCTATTCGATTTGAAAGTCTTAATATTATAGCATCGAGGTGGTAGGTTGGCTGTAAGTGGCATATGTGGTTTAATAAAGTATTATGAATCCAAAAAAGTTTGAAGACACTAAGCCCATGTGTATTTGAGTTGACTTTTACGTCATGTTCGAATCAAGGTAGTCAGCATTCAGCATACAAAAGTTGTCCAATAATTTCCAGATTTATTTATAGATTTCATTTGACCTCCCAGTGACTGTGTGTTTAATGATGTTGCACGAGGTTTACTTCAGGGTCTTTGTAGTTCTGAAAGTCACAGCAGCCATTGTCATTGATCATCATTTAAGGCCTTCAATCAGTCACTGTTAGTTCAATAAGACGACATTCAATAAACTTACATTTAGATAGATTGCATTCAATAATGTGTCATATTTTTGATGCCTTAATCCAAACAATGCTCTTATGCTCTAATTATAACCCTCATGCTTACATAATCATCCACTGAAAAAACAACAATAATGCTAACGCTGTGGTTTACCAGTTAAATGTACAGTACTCCATTGAAAGAAACAGCATCGTCGATGAAATGTCTGAAGTAATATCACAAGTCCTTATCTGTATACGATCTAAAAGGTTTCAGATCTTAGAAAAAAAACACCAAACTGTCTGTTATAGCTTTGTAGGAAGATAGTGCAGTTTATTTTAAATGTTCTGGAAATGACTTGGCGTGTGGCCCAGTAAAAGTGAATGCACCCAGCCAAGAAATAAACCCAAACATAACACTGTGTAAAAAGCAACAAGTTTTTATTTTTATTTTAAACAGATAATGTCCTATATTATGACTCAGTGAGCTGTAAGATTCTTGTGGCCCAGGACAGTGCTTTGTCGCTATAACCATGTGTTTATGCCTCCACCATTTTGTTTCATCTACAATTTTTTTGAACCTATCATTATAGCGTAATATTATTCTAATTGCAGTCTATAACAAAGCGTACATATTTTAGTTATAAAATATGCTGCTTTAAAATAAATGTCCATGTTTACATTTGTCTAGAAATATATTTATAAAATAGTTTGTTCAGCTACTGCAAGGTAGTTTTTTGGATTTTTCTTTTTGTACTAGTAAATTTGTGAAATAGCTGGTGTTAATGTTGTAATCCATTGAAATATGTGCACAACTAGGTTTGATATTAAAGCCACTATATGTAAAGAGAACAAATATATCATGAAACCAAGAAATGTTTAAAGTGAAACTAACCACTCTTAAGGGAGCCACTCATTTTATTTTGACAGTGATTGGTTATTGCAGCCATCAATCCTCTGTCTTATATATCCTGGATGATGATTGGCTGGAGACTCCTCCACAAGGTCGATGTTATACTCCCTGGAAACAAAGCCAAAAGATAATACATTCCAACTTTATTGTTCTTAGGACCCAGAGATATGGGGCTACACTTTTTCTGTTAAGCTGAATACTGCTTTTCTGACTTTTCACTAACAGCCAATTTTATAAAATAGCACTAAAAACTAAGAGGGCTGATTTAAAATAAAACTAACTGTTGAAAGCATGACTGGCCTTAATATCCCACTGATGTTTTAAGCCAGTCATTTAAAACCTCGCACCAAATCCTGATCTTGCTCCTTTTACCACAGTCTCTCTCCCGACGAAGCCTTCCTTCCGCCGAAGCACTTCATTTATTTCTTTGCTCCACTGCCAAATGAGCAGCTGGATCTAGGCTAGAGACAGAGGGAAACGGGACATAAAAAGATGATTATTTATCCACTGTAGTCGTCGCATCTTTACATCATAGCCACAGATGGAACATTGACGGATTGGTTGCTGGTGTCCCGAAAAAATGACTGAAGTGAAAATTCCTCGATAGCTTTTGCAGTAAGTGTCTGCCCTAACACGATAAGGCTCTGTTTCTGGGCCCATTTTGATGCACAAGTTGTTAGAGTTTGTTTTTTTGCAGTTCTGTCTAGTAAAAGAAATCCACAAAACACACAATCTTTAAAGTAACAAAATGAAAGGTTTTGAGATGAAAGGGATTTGTCTCCTCTTAAGAACTCAGTGTGCTTTTGTAGAGGACATGGAATACAATGTCAGCATCTCAGCAGAGATATACACAGCTTATGTTTATAGCTTTGACGTGGCTTGTTTAACTGGAATTACACATTGAGAAAAACAGACAACAAATATATTAATAATGTTTAATGACTGTAAGACTTTGGCGATGAAGGTAATAATTTGGTGCTTAGACTCCGGCAGGACAGATGTGCACTGAATGATCAGAGAAGAGCAAAATGGATAAATGCTTGAGAACAGTCCTAGCCTCTACTACAACAATCATAAAATAACCAACACACTAGAAAGCCATTTGTGTAGTAGCTATGTGTCAAAGAACATGTGGGTCTGCTCTGACTGATGTGTGTCTTTTTTGGTTACGCTTTGTTAATATTGTTCAAAGATCTGTAGAGCATCAGAGTTAAGGCTGCAACATATAACAAAATGTGCACTATAAAAAATCTTTATTGTGATGGCTCCAGACTACAATCTTTGTTATACCAGCCTGGAACAACAACTAAAAACTGGTTTCAGCACCTTCATTTAATAAGATAATAATTTAGATTTGTGTCATTTGTGTTGAATAAATGTCTGGGTGGACTATGATTTATTTAATTGAATTTATCCTTGGGAATCAAAAAAGGTTTTTAATTCCTTCTAGACTAACTCCCAATTTTGCATTTGGTCACGTCATTTTTTTTTTTTTACAATTTATTAAAAAAATATAAACATCAATACAGTATGACACAAAAATTACATTACATTTAAAAGTTTAAAATTAATTCTTAAAATAATGTCTGTCTCTAAGTGGCCAATGGCTAAAGTTGGTGCAGTTTAATTTGGAAATCACTTCTTGCCAGATATGTTTGCTTTGATATTGTGTTGACAGTAATTTTGTTATTTATTGTGCTGTTCTGTCCAGCTCCAGTCCGACTGACCCGTAAACCACAGCTTCACTTTGAACCACATTATCTAGCTCTACTAATAGAAATGTTAATGCCATTCTTATCTGTTTATGGTCACTTTAAAATTCTTTTTATTTGACTTCAAGGCATAATCTGAATTTCTCTGTGCATGTAAGTCTTGCTGTTTTGTTTACAGTATGTGGTGGCTAAATGGCTTACATTATATTTAATGCATTTATTTATCATTCTAACAATAATTGAGAGTCTAAAGCTTCCTTGAAAGGTTCCAGGTGAACAAAGATACATAGTTTAAGATATCTATTGTTTTTTTCAGAAATACAGGACATAACTTACTTTGATCATCAACACCAGTTAAGCTAATTATCTGCTGACTACAATTTATAGAAAAACATATCTGCAGTGCACAATAGACATGGATTTGAACTTGACCAGGATGAATGCTTTTCCATTTCTTTTACATCTTACAGTTATAAATATTTGCTGTGTATAAAAAAACACTTTAATTTAGAAACGACTGTACACTTATTCAGGTGAAATTGTATGAGCTTTAGGTGTGTTGTGTTGATGTGACGGGTTTATTGGACTTAAACAGTGCAGTTTTCTTAAACCTTATGTAAATGAAAGAGGACTTATTCTCCTTGTCTCCATTAAAATAACCTGAAGTAAAAAGTACACAGTGTTGCTTTATTCGAATCTGTGGCACGGCGCTGCATGAGAGAAAGAGATGCAGGAGGATGTATGCAACGTGATATCCGACTTTAAAACCGTTCCTTCAGATCACAGACAGCTGAGAGGCAATTTAATATCAGCATTGGCAGGGTTGAGTGGAAGGGGTTTTTAAGCTCAGCGAACAATTGAGTTTTGTTCTAATTTGGTTGACTTTTATACGCTGCTCTTTTCTTTTTTCCATTCCAGTTCTTTTCATCTTTGCTCTTTTATTCTTTGCCCGCTTCAGTTGTCTTTGTAGCTCCAACACAAGAGTCAACAGACTACAAGGTACATTTATAACACTCAACTTAGTTCAACAAATCTAGGAATTTTCAGCAAATGTCAGACAAAAGGAATGAGAATTTTTTCTTAACAAACATACATCGGATATTGATATTTTGTGTGTTTTTGTCCACTTTTAGGGGCAATAAAGACACTGGGTTGAGTAATGGATGAAAAATTTTGCCTGCAGCAGACCACAAAGTAGGATATTAACAAGATAAATAAATATTGTTGTGAATATATTGTTCATACCTTTATCTGTGGCATATCAATTTACCTTATTAATGCACAAATAAGGTACGCTGGAGATTGGTATTCATGACTCCCTTTTCAGTTTTATTTATAAAGTAGGTCCCTCAAATTGCTTTAAAGTCTGTACAGAACTACACCCTGAGCTTCTACAAGGGAAATGAAAACTAACATTTATCTTTCTTTTTTACTTTTTTTTTTATTTGATGAAAAAAAATATCAGAGAGAATGGAAGAAAATTATAAAAGACGTGCTCAATAAAAATGCTGAATACACTCGGTTAACTTCGAAGTGAGTTAAGTCACTGGTGATGCACTATTATGTAACAGTAAGAAGCGTCATTGGGACTGATCTGGGCTGACTATGATGTGTAAATGAGGTTTCAAAACTAAGTGAAAAATATTTTATAGTTGCTTTAAGTTTGTTCATATAATATCAGTATTAGGTCTTCCTGAGGTGTCAAATACTATATAGGAGTACAAAAATATGTTATTGTGTTTACAGCATGTATTTAAATGCAGTAATCCTATGTATTGCAATGATCATATTCATGTTGAAAAATATTACATATTGGTCTTTGAATTAACTCATGATTTTAGATTTTGACATAAGTATGCTTTGGTGCATAAATTGTATTGATCTTTCTTATGCTAACAATTCCAAAACATCAAAAACTGCATGGGTTTGTCTACAAGATATTGAATTATAAATGTTAATGCACTGATTACATAATTACCATAAAACATCAATACAGCTTTTACACTTTACTAATTAATAATTAAAAAGATAATTCTGGTGAAAGCTCTTATGTAATGGGCTTTGGCATTATGTCCACAGCTCAACATGTTATTCATAATGGTCCCGGGATGACGTGAAGACAATAGTACAGTATGACAGTAGGTCACTTCCTGATCTCCTGTGCATTGTGCATGTACGGTTCTCACTGATGCCCTGCTTCTTAGTGATGTGACCCAGATCCTTCATAATGACAGTGTGTAGTGTTCTCTGTCGCTGTTGCCTTCCCCCCTCGCCACATCACAATGACTCCGGAGCTGTTATGTTAAGGTGAGAATCCTGCAAAGTTCTTATTTAATACTAAAAATATTTTTACAATGATGTTATGTTTCTCTTTAACTGACAAGCTGTTGATGACGCTAACACAGCAAGGCCTAGTGTTGTAGTTAAAACCTTTCAAAAACCCCTAACCCTTAAACTCAAACTTACTTTAGTTAGTCTTCTCTTGGTCTCAGGTCTACAGGTCTGAAGATTTTAAATAAACCACCCATGACCACATTTATTCACATCACTGATGAAAACTTCCATCATTTTATAATTTAGAAAATATCCCTCTAACTCGCTCTCCTTTAACCTAGCATGAGTTTAGACTTTGCCCAAGATTAGACTAAACTGGAGTTTGGATTTAAATTTTTTTTTTCTAGTATCTCTGTCCATATGTCATACTCTGGTCTTGTTTTGGTTTCGATACATCTGGTCTTGTCTTGGTTTCGATACACTCTGGTCTTGTCTTGGTTTCGATACACTCTGGTCTTGTCTTGGTTTCGAT
Source organism: Neodontobutis hainanensis (assembly GCA_024349245.1). NCBI lineage: Eukaryota > Metazoa > Chordata > Actinopteri > Gobiiformes > Odontobutidae > Neodontobutis > Neodontobutis hainanensis. Next base: position 49,492 of record JALDNG010000118.1, on the reverse strand, counting down.
GCACTCTGGTCTGGTCTTGGTTTCGATACACTCTGGTCTTGTCTTGGTTTTGATGCACTCTGGTCTGGTCTTGGTTTCGATACACTCTGGTCTGGTCTTGGTTTCGATACACTCTGGTCTTGTCTTGGTTTCGATACATCTGGTCTTGTCTTGGTTTTGATGCACTCTGGTCTTGTCTTGGTTTCGATACACTCTGGTCTTGTCTTGGTTTCGATGCACTCTGGTCTTGTCTTGGTTTTGATACATCTGGTCTTGGTTTCGATACACTCTGGTCTTGTCTTGGTTTCGATACACTCTGGTCTTGTCTTGGTTTCGATACACTCTGGTCTTGTCTTGGTTTCGATGCACTCTGGTCTTGTCTTGGTTTCGATACATCTGGTCTTGTCTTGGTTTCGATACATCTGGTCTTGTCTTGGTTTTGATGCACTCTGGTCTTGTCTTGGTTTCAATAAACTCTGGTCTTGTCTTGGTTTCGATGCACTCTGCTCTTGGTTTTGATACACTCTGGTCTTGTCTTGGTTTCGATACACTCTGGTCTTGTCTTGGTTTCGATACACTCTGGTCTTGTCTTGGTTTCGATACACTCTGGTCTTGTCTTGGTTTCGATACACTCTGGTCTTGTCTTGGTTTTGATACACTCTGGTCTTGTCTTGGTTTCGATACATCTGGTCTGCTCTTGGTTTCGATACACTCTGGTCTTGTCTTGGTTTCGATACACTCTGGTCTTGTCTTGGTTTCGATACACTCTGGTCTTGTCTTGGTTTTGATGCACTCTGGTCTGCTCTTGGTTTCGATACACTCTGGTCTTGTCTTGGTTTCGATGCACTCTGGTCTTGTCTTGGTTTCGATACACTCTGGTCTTGTCTTGGTTTCGATACACTCTGGTCTTGTCTTGGTTTCGATACACTCTGGTCTTGTCTTGGTTTTGATGCACTCTGGTTTTGATGCACTCTGGTCTTGGTCATGACTTGTTTGATGTGGCCTTTACTTCAATCTTTGTGTAGACTAAGAGAACCACAGCGAGGATAACTTGTGTTTTTCCCAATGGGCCACGGTTTTTGTGGGAGATGAACTCGCCTACAGCAAGATGTGCCCGGGCCACGAGAGAGCTCTCAGGACTCATACTATCAAGTGTAGCGCGGCTAATGCATTTTTGATAAGACTGACTGTTGGTGTGTAGGTTAAAACTCAAGAGGCCCAGGGCTCTGGAGACACAGACAGTGAAGGAGAGAGGAAGAAAATATCCCCGACTATGATCTTCATCCAACTGAAGCTCGTCCTCTGCACTAACACTGTGTCCAAATGGTGCAAAAATTTGGGAATCTTGTAAAAAATAGCATTAGAGATTGTCTTGACATTGAGGAAGCTATTATAACATGTGGACACTGTTGTGAAAGAACAGGTAACAATAAACCCAGTCATCTGTAATTCAGAGTTCTGTGGCTCGCTTTGTTAATGTTTTAGGAATTGGGATTTAAAATTCATCACTGTCATTCTGTCACGTTGCAATGGGGGTTGTGTCTCTTACATTAGACAAATCCAATAAAAATGCAAATTACATTTTCATAATTCTACAGATCTGCTGATGATTTACTTTTAAGTTATAACCTTTTTTCTTGTCTGACTATAAGCTTTTTTTTTTATCTCAAATGAACAGAAGCTTGCTACTAGACTGTTTAGAATGTTTAAAGATAATAGGTTATGTATGTTGACCCCATGTCCCCAAGTCTGACAAGATTGATTAATTCCCTTGGGGATTAATAAAGTGATTTTGAATTTTGAATGTCCTCAGCCAATACATGTAAGGTGAGATTTAAAATAACCCCCACATCCTTTAAGAATAAAGATGATGGTTGCATGTTGAAATGTATGGTTTGGTGTGTAGTTTTGGTTATAATTTTCTTCTTATAGCACTTTTTTGTGTTAATTGCTTTTGCCTTTTTTGGTAAGTCTATTAACACAGTCATTAAAAAAATTTGTATCATATTTGCTACTTGGGTTTTTGAGACCTGTGATTGATCAGATCGCCCAATGTATCATATGTGATCCAAAAAAAAATCTTATTTTTTTTGTTAATTTTCTAAAAATGTTCTCGGATCCCAAAAATTGGAATTTTCTGGCCATTTTTTAATGTGTCAGGCTTTACAGAGCTACGAATGAAGGTGAGATTTCATTATATATTTGGATCATTGATTAATAGACTGACAATAAAAGTCCATATCATCCTTTAAGGATTCTGAAGCTAAATTTAGTATAGAAACTAAACTCTATTTTGCATCTTGCCACCCTAACATAAGGTCAAGAAATGTGGTTGGAGCTCAAAAGGCTCCCAAAGGGACTTGGTAAATGAACTAAACAAACAAGCTTGAAGGCTCAGCTGAGAACACCTGTGAGATGAACACACATTTAGAGAGAGGAGAGTGTGCTCTTGTATCATGGTGTGGTTGGGCAGTGCCAACACCTTGCTCAGGGCCACTGGGAAAGTATTGCCTTCTGCATTGAGCCTTATTATAAATGATCAATTATGATGTCATTGGCAGCAAAATGAAGGCCTGTTTACGGTCTCATATGGTTAGTTTATTCGACGTGCTGAGCTCATGCCAAACTGTAGGAGTTACTGTATTTAGGAGAGTGGGTCTCTCAAGCAATACAAATGTATCACTTTATATTCACACCATTAATACTTTGTGCATCCCTCAGTATTAGATATGCATGTTTCTGATCCATTCTAGTAGCTTAGAATTTCTCAAATGAAATATTCTCCATTGGTAATTAGTGTGCTGCTTTAAGTTGTGTTACCTGGATGGCCAAAGAGTTCTTATAAAGGAATAATGTGCCCTAAGTTTGGAAGTTGGTGTTACTGGCCTAATAACTTTGCCGCATCAGTAAGTAATTTAAGAGAAAATTATTTGTGCAAGTATTTTTTAAATATACATAATCACTTTGAATAGTCCCCCTCAGTCTTTTCCAAAATTTCACTCATTGTGAATATTGGCTGGTTTGTATTCTTCTTCTTGTATTTTGTATTAATAAGAAAGAATCCTCTGCCATCATTACCTCACCATCACCAGGTGTTCTTTACTTAACCTTAAAGCCATTATGTTTTGTTGGACTACCATTTTTCTCACTTTCTTAACCCAATGCTAAATATGCATTGTGTCAAACAAAGTTATCCATACACATTCATTTTCAGTGACATTTAATATGGTTTTCATTTTGAATTTACACCAGACTGGATTGGATTATTTAATCTTTGTATTACGGTAGACAGCTTTGCCCTTGAAACTCTGCATTGACCAAACATTGCTATATTTAAACATAAGTCTTAGAAAAACAACTGGAGCCAGACATTGACAACATAAGCTATGACACTTACTAAGAGTGGAGGTAAACTTCTAGAGCTGCACAGGCATTATTTGCATTTGGATACTGTGCTCATCTTGCTGTAAAAGAATTCATTATAACTTTTTTGTCTAAATGAGGTGTCAGCACAGTTGGGCGCATGCTATTAAAAATCCTTAATATGGTGCTAGTGTGGTGCACAGCAGGCTGCAGTTCTGCCAACAGCAGCTGCAATGAGTTATTTCACAAATCTGAAAGCTATAGATCACAACATCACAGAGAAATTCAGCATAGCACCTATTGTGAGAAACAAGTACCTTTTTGGCTCTTTGAATAACTAAAGCAGACACATTTTTTACATGTTGTTGTTAGTAGAACATTAAAAGTGTAGCATTTACGTCTTAGGCCAACCAACAGTAAGTAACATGGTTGCTCAATTTTGTTTGTACATTTCTTCACAAATTAAAACTGAAATTGAAAGGTGAGTTTTTACACAATAACGTATTTAAATGCAGTCGATAATATCAATCATTATACTCTTTGTGAATTAAATATTGGAACCAAACTGATGTCAATAGTGCCTTTCTTTCAGCAGACGTCACCAGCATCATAATTATGCAGCAGTGTGACAGAGTTGTAGTAAGTCTTACAGGCAGACATTGTTAATTGTAGGGGAGACAAAAGATTATGTCACATTTTTAGATGCAATAATTGAGCCAGAAAATACATTACAGTGATTTCTTTTGTTTTCTTGTCTTTGCGGGTAAAAGGGAGAATGGTCGCTTTTTAACATCTTAAACAAGGTTGCTTGGTTAGACTCAGAAATTAAATGTTAATTGGCGGTGAAAGCAGAAAGGTTAATCTATCTTCTTTTTGTAAAGCACTTTGAAATGCTGTATGTATGATTTGTGCTCCACATATAAACTTTAATTGCCTTGAAAACATTCTATCAAAAGCAGAAATACTGAAACCGTGTGTCATATTTGAAAGCGAAAGGTAAGCGAAAGGAAAACAGTGAGTCTTTCCTTATGCTTTCAGAATCTGAACTTGAAACCTAAGATACCATAGTGCACTGGTTGAAAGTTTTATTTTTTCCTTGGCAGGTATCAACCTAGTGAAAACTGGTCTGACCACTGTAAATGGCAATGAAAATATATTTTATTCATATTTTACTTCACTGGAAGGTTATAAAAGTCCTTAATTTATCATCTGACAGACTCTGTAGGTGGCTTAAACAATGAAATATGCAAGGTTATTTTTCAAAGTAAAAGCCCTCGTTTCAGTGGCAGATCATCTTTTCTGCCAGCATATGTTTGGCCTTTTCTTGATGAATTATGTATCTTCACAAATTACCAGTCTGGCCACCCTTCTGCCGACCAATTAAAGTTTGACGATACAGATGTTGTCGACATTCTGTTAGCTTTAACTGGCACCTCATCTGAATGTACTTAGGTGACTTGTTTTCTTGTGCTCAAATGTCAAAGTGGGGTTTTAATTATGTAATATCATGGTGATATCCTAAAGGCTTCTATTATGATGTGCTTTTATTGCTTAACTTAACGTGAACTTCTGCACTTTCAGTTGATTTGATAAGAGTTAGGTTGTTCTGTATTCAAAAGTCATGTCAAGTGTTAAAGTCATGTTAAGTCAGTAGCATGTGTGTCCCAGTCTGTCTACTGTGCAACAAATAGAGAAGAATTAAAGATCCAGAATGACTTAGAACTTTCACAAACAAATAAAAAGTACATAGTTTGGTGTCCTGTCCTCTTTTACCCAATCAGAAGCATTAAAACAAAAAAGGAATAATAATAATAAAAGAAAAATAGCAAATGGTTTAATTTTGCATTATGGATGTTTGTTAGCTGTGTTAGCTTTACTGTTAAGGGCATTTATTAAACACATGTTTAAAGTAAATTAGCTACTGTTCTTTATTAATACTTTTGTTAATGGATATATTCGAAACATGTCAGAAAGTCAGAAGCAGTCACTTACTTCTTAGTGTATGTGTATGAGAATGTATGGACATTTTAGTTGTGTGATAGTGTTCTTGAAAGCCTTATCTTGCCCTCTGTACGCTCCAGTCTCAGAGATGACTAAGTCTTGAGGACCATAACTCTACATTCTAGCCCACCACATCCTGGTTACAGTTCACCTTCCCTTTATTGGATGTAAGTACCAGGTGTGCCTCGTACTGTAAAATAGTTCCTCCTAAAAGCAGGTGGTTGTCATGGCGACTCTGTGTGAGTTGGCTGTGGCTTCATCGGAAATGCTTGTACCAGATTATAGCTTTAACAGCTCATTTCCATCTGTGGTCCTAAATTGTACATGGTTTTGGTGGTAGGTGCCGCCTATCAACATATATCTCAACTGAAGTTATAAAACTTAATAGAAATAGTGCTTTCTGGGAGGGATGGTATGTTATACTTCATTTTGACTGAAATGTTCAAATGAAGTTAGTATTACAACCACTTCAATTAGGTTTCACTGATGACTCTTCCTGTTACATAGTTCAGTTTCACCTGCTCCTGCATTATCCTCTCTCATTTCTCTGCTGCTGAATTATAATTAATCCATGAACCATTGAACAATGAGCCAGAGTGGTTGTTAACCTGTGAGACTAAAGCTGCACTTCCTGTAGAGATTAGTTAGCCTATAATCCCTGTGGTTGGGGAACACTCTTATGTGCTGCATCGCAAATCCCTGATATTGACAAAGATTGGCCTCAATGGAACACACCACTGGTGTTGTTTGGATAAATCTAAGAGTCATTGTTTTTATTTTTAAAAGATGCCCAAGAAACACATCTTACTTGTGTTTTTACTTTCAACTACATCTCTTTCCCGAGACACCGACCTGACTTTATACTGACTATGTTCATCTTTTACAAGGACATCTGAAGTGGCCATGCTTTGCTCTTTCAGCTGCTGCCTTGAAACTCAATATAAATTTACCAGATTGTTATAGCACTCCATATATCTTCATGTAGCAGCCTCAGAGGCAGTCTGACTTCATATGCTCATGTACATGTGATTGTCTGCTAACTGAGAGGTGTGCTGACCTTGAATAAAATGGCTAACATTAAGCCTGTTTTTCTCACTTTTTCTGTGGGCAAGCCATTGTCATTTTCTCTTTCTGTTTTTGTTCAGACCATGCATTAAGATGGGCTCTTTCTGTGCTTTGAATGCAAGTACAACATATCGTAGGGAGTTTAATGTACTAATTATGGGTGTGTATTGGCGAGCACCTGGCGATACGATACGTGTCACAATACACATGCCACGATATGATATATCCCAATGTATCCCGATACTGTATTGAAAGAAGAAATATTGCGTTTTTAATGGAAGAATCTGGAAAACCTAATTTTTTACATATTCACAAGCATAAAATACATTTTATTTAATTATCAAAATAGTAAGCACTGAAACTGTATCTCGCTAAATTATTTTAAACTAAATAAGCAACAAACGTATTGCCTGCAGATTTGTTTGTTTTTTCAGAAATACTAAATTACAAATTTGGAAATTTCAATAAAAAAAAAAAAAAAACAGTTTCAGACGTAATTTAAATTGATCCGAGAATCCCTCTGCTGATCAAGTGATCATGTTATATTTATTTTTTTATGGCATTTGTTTTGACAGTGACATCCAGTTAAATGATGCATACTATTTTTGATTTGCACAAAACAACTTTATCTCAATATTTTTCTGGGCACTAAATTGCAAATGAAATAGATTCATGAGGTACTCTCGACCTTTGTTTTGATTCTAAAAGTACATTTTAATCTGGTACCAGTTCTTTACTCCTGACACTGTCACATCATTGACACTTTTATTATTTGATCACTGACCAAATCTGTTTTCTAATGGATCTTTTTCATAGTCGCACAGATAAAATGAAGAAAAAATTATGACGGGTGGGAACAACAACACCAGTGGAAGACACCATTTCTCTTACACCTTTTTATTGTTTTGTTTTGCTCCCCTGACCTTTCTCAAAGCAACAAAATAAAATCCACAGACGGTCGTTTGTGTCTTGACAAAAGTAAATTGTGTGAAATGTCAACAAATAAAGAGGCAGTTTTACAGGTAGATTTAAAACATGTGGGCTTTTGTACACCTCAAATCTGTCATCTCTACATCAGCTCAGACTTTTGTACATGACTCAATTTAAATGTATAATGATGATGATGGACTGACAAGGGTCTAGAATTTGGGAACCTTAAAACTGCTAGAAGATCAAAAAAAAATTCCAAACCCCACCAATCAAATGTAGTGTGCAAATCTTTTAGACATATACTTGTGTTTGTTTTACTGCTGCTGGGGCTATGGTTCATTGCTATGCAGTAAAACACCTGTTGGACACTGGGGGCGACCTGACTGCCCCTGAGCTGTGTTCTTCAAGCAGAAAAAGGCCTCAAACCACTTCTCACCGATTTTCCAACTACATATTTGACAATTCCCCCTGATGCCTTACATGCCAGGTCTTTTTTCTGACTGCAGCGCGGAACAGCTGTGAAATACCCCAGCTAGTAAGTATTATGGTGCAAGTGCTGTGCAGCGACTCAGTCCTCTGGTCAGCGGAAATCTATCTCATTAAGCTGCAGATGAACACGCATTTCCTCCAAACAGAAAACACTCAGTCCCCGAGGCAGTGTCTGTCTTGGCAGTCTTGACTCAGCTGCCCACAGACAAAAGGCAGAGCAGCCAAAAATCTGAATCAGCCGCTCAGCCAAACAACATATGTTTCAGTGCACTGTGCTCTGTTTTGGCCTTTCTTAGGAAACAAACACCAACCTGTGACTCTGATCCTTTTATTTTGAAATTGGGTTTATTATTACTAAAAGTAGAATAGTAGAAAAATATAAATATATTTTAACTTTTGGTTTGGTATTGGCCATTGACTCTTCATAAAAGGGCATTTTGGCTTAAGGTGATGACGTTTTTTTTTTCATCCCATGATATGAGAAAGACCATGACACGGGACATTTGAGATTAATTTAAACCTGAACTTTCTCAAAGTAATTATCACTTAGACATGTATCCCTCTTGGCCATTGTCTCAGAAAAGATGGTCTTTTAAAGTGTGGTCCCTAAAAATCTGACGATTTGGAGAGGTGTACAGCCCTATCCCTTAGTCCTTCCAAATTGGTATTGGGACACCACTTGTGAACACACAAAATGAGGGCTAAGGATTAGAATTGGGATTGTGCCTAAGTAATTCAATGTATTAGAAACCATATACAGTAAATGGATCATGTAGAAAATAGTCAGTCCATGGTTTGTGCTGCATTTATTAGTTGGTGGAATGGTTTCATTGGGGAATTGACAAGTTACAATACAAGTTTATTAATACATTTAAAAAATATGATTTACTCATTTTGTAAAAGCAAGCCACACAGATTAACAAGTCCTTTTACAAAAAGCAGATTGTTGTTTTTGTTTTTTTCTCAAAAGTTGGTTGTTGTATAGCAGTTATTATCTACTTCAGCCTCATTTCTTCTTCTCTTATTGATTGAAAAAGCTATAAACCTCCAGCAAGTGTTGCCTGTGGGAAAACTCTAAGTGCCCTCACTTTCCTTTGCTTTGCCTCTATGTTCTCTTCATTGTGTATTCCCACTTTCCATCATAAATGCCTTTTAAACCACTTGACTGGAAAATTGACTTGGCGTGTCAATTTGGAAATGCCCCAGTCAAGGTTCCTTATTTGTTTGGGTCCGCCGATGCTTCTGTTGTTAGCCCTGTTTTTGTCAATCTCACACATATGCTTTTTTTTGCCCTAAAGCTTACTTCTTAATGTATTTTGCTGGTTTTCAACCAAGCATATCCGATAAAAGGCAAGGTCACAGAATGCTCTGAAATGCCACTGGAAGATCGATGAAGTTCGGCTTCATTTTATACAGAGAATAATGCAATAAATCACTGCGATGGGGCAATGCACATTTATAATTAATAGCACTTTACACCTGCATTGCTTTAAGTAAGCAGTCAAAACATTAGCAGTCTAACCATTCTTTTAGTTTAACATTTGACAAATTAGCATAATTAAACTGCATTTAACATTGATTGGGCTTTAGTATAATTTATTTTAATGCCTTTTTTTCTTATCTCTGTTTCCCATTAGGTGCTAGAGACTTCAGAAAACCTCCGCTAACTGGGAAGTGACCGGAAACCATCTCGACCGAAAGAGCTGACCTTTTACTCTGCTCAATAATGAATGTTTGCCACCACTCATGAACCACTGGGAAGTTCGGTGCATCTTGCAGACTGATTGGACTGGCCTTTGGATAACACATGACTGAAATGTGATTCAGCATCTGACAGACTCATATCAAAAAGTCCTGTCGGCAGCGAGATGTCCTGTCTGAGAGTTAGCATCACTTTGTGGGCATATCCATGTTAGGATTGATCTTTCACTTCAGTGTTTTTGTCATGCAGGAAGGCCTCAGACAGGGAATAAACAAGCTGGCATTGCAGACTGGACAAGAGATAAAATTAGAAATAAAATAGTGTTTTTCTATCCTGAGTCGTGACCCTTTGACACCTGCAGGAATGAGATAGTTATGTGCAGCTAATCACCTTTCCTTCTCCGTGATTTTACCGCAGCTGGTATGGACCTCCTGGGTGTCAGGATGAGCGCATGCCCCTAACTGCACCACTCCAGCTTTACCGTGGCTGGGTTACTGTCCTCGGCCATGACCCGGCTTATGTTGGGCCGGACTCTGGAGCGCATTTGTAAAGGCGTCTTGCTGCTCTGTCTGCTCCACTTCCTCATTATGATGATATTGTACTTTGACGTCTACTCGCAGAGATTTGACCTCTTCAGCCGCTTCAATAATGGTCGTAATGGCTCCAGGAATAACATTAGTGGAGCAGCAGGGGGCGGGCATCATTATTACTACTACAACCTGTCAAGGCCCAATTCTACAATGGCCAGCTACTTGGCAACAGGAGAGCAGCTGGGGCTCAGCGCCCAGACAGAGACTAATCAGACGCCTTCGCCCAAACCGCTGTCGCCGTGCCCTGAGATCCCCCCTGGCCTGGGTGAGTAGGACAGTTTTCTCCCTTTATCAAGTGCTAATAATTGTTCATGTTTTCAGTCAAACAAAAGTTTCTGATTTTTTGTTGTGGCATGCCTATTGTTAAACTGCTCCTGTTATGTATGTGGCATAGTTGTGCCAGATATACAAAATGACTCTGGAATTCCCACTTAGTGACCAGTTAGACCTAAAAAAAGCAACACTTTGTATCTCTGATTGGTTGTATGTTCATCCAGTTGCATCCAGAGGCAATTTTTTCTGCGTCCGTTGGGACTGCCCTCTGGAAATCTGTCAACAGAGACAAGACTAATCTTTGTGTAATATACTGTACAAAATTAAGCTGGCTATGCTTTAGGCAATATAAAATTCTAATGCTAGTATCTAACACCACTTGTGAGCTTTAAACCAAAACATTATGTTACACATTTATTTAAACTGTTCCTCCAGTTTCTCTCTCTATTCTTAATTTCTATATTATTTTTAAGAACTCTTTAGCATTTTTACATAAAGACTTTAACACAAGTCTTTTAAAAATGGCCTTTTTACATGTGCCTTTAGATTATTTTTTTACAGCCTGTTTTATATGTTACAGTCACGACTGAGTCTGTGGCCAATAACATAAAACCAGGAGGATTTGCACATCATCGATTAGAGTAATGAGTAGCAGCAGGTCAGACCTTGATTGGATTCTGAAACTGGAGCGTCCCATATTATATTCCCGTAATAAATGCATTTCAAGTCTCAGTCTAATTAGCAGAAGAGCAAGTTTAGCTGAAACTTTGTTTTTCTGGGTCGGCCTAAAACATAAAATGGATTTAATGTCAACGATTTACTGAGCAGTATTTCAGCCTAATAGACTCACAGTAAAGCTATTAAAAGATTCAAGCAGACAGATGTGCATATGCAGCAGCAACGATGCCAAGGCTTTGTGGACAGTTCTCGTTTTTTTACATGTGTTTTTGTTTGTACTCTGTTTTAATACAGTCATGTAGTGTTGTCAGTCTGTAATAGGGTTGTGAAATATGTATGCACTGCCTTTCTGCATAAAAACATTGACATGATCTTATATTAAAAAAAAAATATTCAAGTAGAATACAAAGTGTTATTGGAAAGTTTTCTTTTACATCATATACTCCACTAATCCCATAATCCTCTTTAGATTAAGGAGGAATCCATTTTTATTATCAGTATCAATGTTACTATTAAGATAAATCTGCAAAAATATTTATAGGATGGAAATGAAGTTTTGACATAATGATAACCTTGAGGGAAAATATCACAGTATGACATGGGCATTACAACTAAAAATGTTTTTAAGCAAATGAGCAAAAGCAAATGTTTCTGCTGATACACAGCCCTAGTCTGAAGTGTCTCCTCCAAACCTTTTTGTCATTACAGACTCTGTTTATGTTCTCAGAGTCAGATTTGTCTGGCTGTACTCTGCTCTTCTCTTTTCCTGGTTTCCCCAAAAGTTGCTCTGATAAACTTTTTTATGGTAAATAACCACCATGCAATTTGATTTGTTATAGCAATGGTTGAACTGTTGAAGAGTAAAAAATATACTTCATGCTCTTGTCCTTAGTGTAAATAACATGAACTAAACACTATGTCACAGGATTAGTGGTTTTAAGAGATGATAACCACAATATACTATAAAATCTGTAATTGCTCAATATTGAACCGAAAAGCATTAATAATTAGTCGTTTCACACAGAAACAGTCTTTGCGCAGGTAGGACGTGTAGTTTCTCTTTGCGCACCTACACAGACACACAGCTCATTATCATGAGTATCCCTTAACCCAACAAACGAGAGGTTGATGGAGTCAGACTAAGCCTGGGGTTTACTAAATCTATAATTACATACTGGACACACACACTTCCCTCCCTCAGGCTGCTCACTCTAACTCACGCAATTATACTTGACTTCAGCACTGATCTCCAGCTTGTGCTTCTTCATCTACACACTGTCCATATGTAATTAAAATGATTTATGTCAACAACTTTTCCGGCTGTAAATGCATGTTGTAGTTTTAGCAACATTTGTGCTTGCGTTTCTTTCATGTCTGACTACATGTAGGTGTGTAATAGAGTTGTCATTTTCCTAAATCTGCCCAACAGCACTTTCCTGATGAAGTAAATATACATGTTGCTTATTCCTGCCACCTGTTCTATCTGTAAATGAGCTTTCTAAATGTAATCCCTTGCGCCAACTATTGTGGCAATGTCAACAGTTTTTTTTTTCCTGATTGCTTTTCTCGTTTGATAATGAGGTATGTAACGTGCTTTGAAATTGGAAATGTGAGATAAAGCTGTCAGCTTGATTTGTCTGAAGCCGAGCTCCACTGATTCCATTATTTGGCCTGGAATTGGCTGTCACTGACTCGGGATTTGGCATTCTTACCAGGCACAGGTGTACTCTTGTAGCTTATCTCTGCCTTTCCCCCTTGATGGAGTGGCTGCCTGGGGGCTGTAATGAGCAGGAAGGCACAGAAAGACTGAGCCGCTCTGTTTTTCAGTCACAGGTGCGCTGACAGAGAGCGAGATCTAATGGATGGTGGTATGAAGGTTGGTATGAAGTGAGATAGCACAAAGGCAGGACGGAGAGAAGGAAGGAACAGCAGGTGGAGAGGTGATGAGATGGTGAGGGAAAAGAGAGGGGCAGGCCACGGAGAGAGAGAGAGCAGGAGAGAGGGGGAGCGACACAGACAAACAGGCCCTTGGCTTTCCCATAACACCAGCTGACAGGTGCTGCCTGCATGAGCGGCCTGCAGCCACTCTGGAGCCTGCTGCATGAAAACTGACGTGTTAAAAAATGAAGTGAAGAATTGACTAATTCTTCTGGAGAAGCCACCCTGTATAATGTTAAAAGTCATCTGTATTCAAAGCAAAACATCATTCAGACCCACAGTGAGTAGATCTGTGGAGGTGTAGACAGTACACAGACAAGTTTTACACAGACAGTACGTCTGAATGTAGTAGCAGTAGCACAGAATGAGGTAGTCTAATGACAAGGTGCATTAGATATTTGTTGCATTTTTTTATAGCATTTATTTCATTGTGTAATAAAACCATTGCAAATCATTACACCATTCTGTAATTAACTTGTGGCATATTGCAGTTGTAGATACATAATGCCTCGTTACAAGGTGTCACTTATTTGAATAACTTACTGATCAATATACATCACAATATATCGCCTCAATAACTCAAAACATTCTTTTTTTTAAGCATTATTATCTTTGTCCATGATATTTTTCCATCAACAGTTGATTTTTTTTTTTAGTTTATAGTTTTAAGCATAGATTGGACAAATGTTATTCTTTAGGTTTAGGATGTTACCATCAATGATTGCACAGATGTTGCATAGACCTGTATTTCAGAAAAGTCCAGGTGTTGACCTTAGATCTGGAACCATTACCCCTGCGGCGGCGGCGCTGTTCACCAGATGCTGGTTGGTGGATGTAATGCTACGCGGAGGGCTTTAACAACAGGAACGTTTAATGTCTCAGTGGGAACCATCATGAGAGACTTTCTTGGTTTGGTAACTCTTTCACAAGACATGATAAGTACCAACTTCTGTAAATGTCTAAATCTATACAGTCAGTAAAATATACGATCTGTCGTAAAGCATATATTTCACACTGGACATTAACTGTCTCCAGGAAGTGCTCAGGGCTCTTAGTGTTTGTTCATTCTTCTTTAAGCTTGAACTCTATTATTTATTCTCCGCATTAATCTCTTCCTCCTCCTCACACATGCACATGCAGCTCAGTGGGAGGTTAAAAGCTATTTCCCCTGTCCTTGTCTTAATTAGAGTCTTCACAGGGTTTTCCCAATCAAATGTAATTAGTGAGAATTAACTTTCTTCTGATGATGTACTAATACTAGACAGGCAGCTGGGTGTTTTACACAGCCTTCATTTCAGACGAGTCTCGAACAACAAGGCTGCTTCGTTTTTTCATCACCTAGCAACTGTGTTTTACAGGTAACACTCTGTAAACCCAAATAAAGCAAGGGCTAAATATCATTCATCTTAAGACTTTGGCAAGAGCTTTGTTTTAGATTACAAAGCAGCTGAGATATCACATGCTTGTCTTGGTGGCAACAGAGGAAGCAGAGCAGAAATTCTATAGACCAGATGGAGGTTTTGTTTCTGCGCTGTAGTGTGAGTTTGCATATCTCTAAGGGGACAATTAAAAAGACATATTTTGTATATTAACTGTAGTTGACTAATTATATAGTATGGTGCCAATATGCCCTGAAAATACATTGTAGACACTTTCTGGATGAAGTAAGGCAGAGATTCAGTGAGTCGATGCCGAGCTCCAGCTGCATCACTGAGCAGCTTATCCGTCATGAAGCATGAAGTTATGAGGAGTCCCACGCTACAAATCTGCCATCTCTGAGTCTGTTGTTGGCACTGGTAAAAACGTCCCAACTCATCAAATGGTCTTTTGAAATATACTCAGACAGGTGTTACAAATAAACGCAGAACACCATCTATTCACAATGTGACATTTTTGTTGTTGGTTGTGTTATTGCCCAGTCTCATAAACAGGATTTAACTGAAAGAAACTTTACCAGGCCCAAAATTATGGCTGCACAATATGTCATGTATTGTCAGCGGCAAAGCATCAAATCCATATGTGTATGGATTGACTCGTTAAGTTATGGTCTTTTATTTGACAGATGTTGACAGATTCTTTACGTTTGAATAGGTATAATTATCTATTTTGGAGGCACTACTTCTAGCCCAAAAAGGAGAGTCATGTAACAATGTATTAACACGTCCCTTGTAGGGTTGGGCTGATATATATTTTTACAGTCAATACCGAAATCCAATATTTATTACTGCAAAATATGTCTGTACGGCAGACAAGGCCACAAACACATTAAACATACCTTTGTTCTACATTGGAAAAGTGAGTCAACCCGAAATGGAGCCCCGCTGCTTTCAGGTGCACTACGGTGCCACAGGCACAAACAAACCAGTCGACAGAATACAATATTGGCTCCACATAACTACCAAATTTTTCTCATTGGGTCAATACATTAAAAAAAACACACACCTATTGGCCGATATCAACATTAATACAGAATACTATATTGTCCATCCCTTGTCCCTTGTAACTCTGAACTTTGCATAGGCTGTATGTCCCCTTTGGACAAACTGCTGGGAAATTTTGGAAACCATTTCAGCCTCTCTTTATATAAAATTACTGTTGAAGCTCTGTAAAGGCTGCTTGAATCCTAAGAGACCTGTGCTTTCATCACCTTTACAGCTCTTGAAATTAGGGCTGCAACAACAGTGGCGGCACAGTGGCAAAGTGGTTAGCACGCCTGCCTCACAGCAAGAAGGTCCTGGGTTTGAATCCCATCCAGGACAGGGCCTTTCTGTGTGGAGTTTGCATGTTCTCCCTGTGTCTGTGTAGGTTTCCTCCGGGTACTCCGGTTTCCTCTACCACCAAAGACATGTACAACAGTCCCCCCCAAACATGGGGCCACACATGGGGCCAGGACTCCCCTGCAAAAGAGATTTGTAATCTCAGTATCCTGGTTAAATAAAGGTTAAAAAAACAACAACAAATTGGGTTAATTAATTATTGTCAACTAATTTAATAATCGATTCATTTATTAATCTGGGGTTTTTATAGAATTTAAAACCTGCCATGTGCTGAGAGAAGAGGGTTTTATTTTCAAAGACAGAGCAGTAAATCCACATAAACAGTGAAAGAGATTCTGTGACCTGTGTCACTTGTAGCTTTTTCGGATTCAGATTTTGTAAAAATGAATTTTTTGTATTATCAACAGTTTTAACCCGGAACAATAAAACACCTCACGTTATTTGACCACTTGTCTTTTTTGGTCCTCCAGGTCTGCATTTACACGCGCTTCACTAGCCAATTATTAATAAAGAAAAATTGTCAGATTAATTGATTATAGAAATAATTGTTAGTTGCAGCCATACTTGAGAGTTTGTCCATGTCCACCCCATGTTTTATGGCCTTTTGTTAACATTTTTAATTGAGGGCTTCAAAACAAAGCCTGGCATAGACTCGGCGTGGCGTGATGGCGCTGTAGGTGCAGTGTGAGGTTTTCAGGAACTGAAGTGCAGCTCGGAGATAGCTTTGCTATCAGAGAGGAAAACGTGTCAAGTTAAACCACACCTTTTCTGCATTCACGCCGCCATAAATAATTATAGTCTCCTGGAAAACAGTGGGACATAGATGAATCTCAGCAGCAATGTTATCACAGATGCACATTCTGAAATAAGAATGAAAAGCCACGCTAATGCTGCAGTCATCATTATGCCTTAAAGTGGATAACATTTGTCTTGACACAAAGACAAAAACAAAGTAAATTATTATTTATTGTAGAAACATGAGTTTAAAATGCATAACGCAAACTCTGTAAACTCAAACTTCTGCTACATCTTTTGCTTTGCTCACCATCAGAAATTGAAAAATGCCCATAAGCTTATCGCTGTTATTGACCTGAAATTCAACACATCATTGAATTCAGAATACAAAATGGCACAGCCCACGGTGCAGTTTCTATTTGGAAGTACAATATTTATTATTCTTAGTGTATGATCATGACTTTTTTATTTTGTAGCTGTGAGTTTTAAGTTTTTTGTTTGTTACAAGGGCACACAACTGATAACTTCAGCTCTAGTTATCTTGCTATACTGTTATACATTATATAACATGTGTAGGGAATATGTTTCATTCATTTCTGCATAACTACCTGGAAAAAAATAAAAAAGCACTCTCAAAGTAAACAGCTACAGCTCTGTTTATTAAGCAATGGAAATGACATGAAGCACTGCAAAAGGAAACGGCCTATTTTCTCTGCTACTTTCAATCAGGCCAATAAAGAGGCTGTTTCCTCCTGAAGCACATTGCTATGCGCTGCCACACACCGTGGAAGCCGGCTCAGCCACAACCACCCAGCCAGAGGACTCTTGACAACATAATGGCTGCCATAACTTCATTAAAATGGTCCTGCTTGCCTTCGCACAATCATTTACTTCCTTACAACAAGGCACTCTGCTGTGAGTTTCTATGGGTGTGTGGCCACATGATTTATAGTAATTGGGCTCTTTTTTCCCATTTTCTAGTATTTTTTTTTTCTGACAAAAGTCCTTTTTTGACTGACGAATGCAGTGTCACACACTTCTTGATTAATGTTTTGAAATATGATCTACCATGTCCCATCAGTCATTTGACTCCACTGACTCCACTTTGTGTCCACTATGTTGTTATGGTGAGGGATGTTGCGATATTGGATATAACAATGACAATCCGACTTGCAATATTTTAATTAAACTTTGTACAAAGTTACAAATGTCCTACAATATAAAACGTAGAAACTCCGGCTTCCTCCCACCATCCTAACACGTGCATATATAGGTTAATTGGCAATTCTAAAGTGTCCCTAGTGAATGAATTGTGAGAGTAAATGGTTGTCTGTCACTGTCTGTCTCTAAAGTGTTAGCCCTGCGACTAACTGGCCATTGTCCAGAGTGTATCCCGCCTAAGGCCGAAAGCTGCTGGGATAGGCTTCAGTCACCCGCGACCCCCGATGAAGCTAAGCGGTAGAAAATAATAAATGAATGAATAAAGCAATTTGGTTTTCTAATGGAGAGCATAGACCGTGTCTTTACCAAGTCTTTAATGTTCAGTATTTTCTTGTCAATGAACCCCAAATTTCCCGGTGTCATTAAATATTCTTTTCTTAAACATATTCTATTAGAATATTCTTTTCTTAGACACTATTAACAAATATGGCAGATGCTCTAATATATATATATATATATATATATATATTTTTCTACAAATTGTGTCATTGACTACTTTTGGGCAACTTGTAAATGTGTGAATATGTGTAAACTCTGAAGACTACTCAATGTCAGACTGTCTTTCAGTGTATACAGGAACAGGAAGTGGAGAAATGTTGACGAATACCTCGTTAACTGGACAATGATGAAGTTTTATATTACTAGTTAAGTCCAATAGAGTGCTCCTGAATGTTACTCCTTTAAAAACACTCGGACTTCACTTCAGACCGAACCCTATGAGTGAGTGTTTGTCGTCCGGGCGTGCTAATAAAAAGCCTCCTCTCCTGTCTGTTCCCTCGGTTCAAAGTGACTCTTTGACGTGCGCGTGCTAACAAGCCAGCGCTCCAAATGATAAATGACAAAACGCAGTTGCTGGTTAAACATTCTCACACAGCTTTCACTCAATTTACCTGCCTTGCTTTACAAATTCCCATTTTCAGATGCCTGCCTCACTTACGTAGGTCCACACATCCACATAATGATGACATAAGATGAAAGACAATCTTTTGAAGGGAAAAAAAGAAGAAGCATTTAAGCAATGTCTTACCAAACAAATAAATTCTGCTGAATATATGATGCATTTCCACGGCTTTTACCTGCCAGCTACCAGCCTACGGTGAAAGTACAGCAGTGTTCAGATAGTATGGTGAACTTTCTGAATACAGAGGCCCGCCCTTGGTTTGACTTTTCACACAAAATGTACAAATGTATTTACCAGACCAACAGAGAGGACGAAGAGGGCACAGAAGGAAGAAATATGTTTACAGTGAACAAATATGTCAGAAAGAACACAAAGTAGAATATATTTTTATCTATGGAGCAGTGAATTTGAAATGAGCTGACCTTTAGCTGACTTAATTAGTCCATGCAGTTTATGTTGATACTGAAGCATTTGGAGTTGACATTTGTTGTGGTCTATTCCATTCATTTGATCACTGATGAGAAATTAGAGTAATCACTGGGTCATGAAAGCACTTTCTGTAAGGCTGCATGTTGCTTTTATGCTTTTATGTTAAAAGTTGCAATATTACTCCTGTGTGGCGCCACATTAGTGTCTGAGGGGGTTTGGTAATTGTTTATTGATCTGTTAGTACATCCTTCTTTACTGATGCATCATTGGTCACATAAGGGAAAGTTGAAATTGTGTTGGCATGCTACTAATAGAATTTTATTAGATTACTTATTATTGCTAAGGGCTTAAATAGTGGCGTCTGTAATCATAATTAATGTAATAAAATTTGTCATTATTGTTTTACGTTCTCTTAAATGCTGGTGGTAGTGGGCTTTGTCACTTGCTATCTATTGAACTTTAATTTATAAACTTATTTAATTTACAGCACACAGTACAGTACAGCCAAAGTTATTGAATTTGCCCAAATCTTCAACTTGTTTCCATAAAATATAAAGAAATAATTGTGATAGAAATAAAATGTAAAAGAGACAAATTAACATCTCAGAACTTTAAATTAATTTTTGCAGCGTGGATCATACCACAGCAGTAAGACCCCTAATCTGTTCTAAATAAAAGTGCACCTAATTGCTATTTTCAGGTAAATATTGATATTCTATTGGTCTTATATATGACAGAAATAGCTGTGTATTTTCTTCATCCGATTCAAATATAAATTGTATAAAGTTTATTTGAAAAAAATAAACACTTCTGCATTAACTTTCTGCATTAACTTTCAATTGAAAAAAAAAAATTCTAAGACTGTATTTTTTTAATAAACGGGGCTATTTATCAGGAACGTTTCCTAGCAGAAAAAAAAAAGATTTGTGACAGGACATGAGTCTGAGTTGAGAAACTTTTTCCTGTATTAGCTTTTCCAAATGGTATTTAAAAAAATAAAGAATAAAAATATAAAAAAAAAGTACACATACACACAGTGGCAAGAAAATATATGTGTCACTTTTGTAATTTCTTGGTTTTCTGAATAGATTTGTTTTAGAATGTGATCTGAGCTTCATCTGAGTCAAGGGTATTGACAAACATACTGCGTCTAAAAATAATTTACACAAAAAATTTTTTAGATCTTTCATGTCTTTATTGAACACACTCAATCAACATTCAAAATGTCATTGGAAAAGTAAGTGAACCTTTAGAATTAATAACTGGTTGCCCCCCCTCCTGGCAGCAATAATCTCAACCAGGTGCGTCCTGTAGCTGAGGATCAGACCTGCACATCGTTGAGGAGGAGTCCATTCTTTCCGGCAGAATGGCTTTAGCTCTGTCATATTCTTTGGACGTCTCATGTGTTTGGCTTCAAATTAATCCATAGCATCTCTATTGGGTTGAGGTCTCCGACTTGGCCACGCCAAAAGGCAGATTTTGTTTTTGATTGAAGTTGGCCAGGCCCTGATGCTGCAAAGCAGGCCCAAATCACAATGTTTCCCCCACCAGACTTTACAGCTGGGATGATGTTTTCATGATGATATGCAGTGCTCTTTCTACACCAGATGTAGCACTGTGTATGTTTTACAAATTGTTCAATCATTCCACAAAACAATTTGCCAATACCACTGTGGCGTGTCAATGTGCTCTTTTGCAATCTTCAGTTGTGCAGCAATGTTTTTTAGTAAGCAGTGGCTTCCTTTGTGGTGTCCTGCCTTGTTCAGTGTTGTACGTATTGTAGACTCAAGAACAGAGATGTTAGCAAGTTCCAATGATGCCTTCAAATCTTTGGCTGTCATTCGGGGTTGTTTCTTTACCTCATTGATGAGTCTTTGTTGTGCTCTTGGTGTCATTTTGACTGGGCGCCCACTTCTTGGTAGAGAAGGTAGAGAAGCAACAGTCCCAAAGCGTCTCCATTTGTAGATTGTTTGCCCTAACTGAAGACTGGTGAATTTCTAAAGTTTTTGAAATAACTTTGTAACCCTTTCCAGCTTTATGTAAAGCAACCATTCTTGTTTGTAGCTCCTCTGAAAGCTCTTTTTGGCAAGGCATGGCTCACATTAGCGTGTTCTTCTTGTGCAGAGCAAATTCCAAAAGTTTGAGGGGTTTTTATCAGTCAAAGTTGCTGTAGTCCACACCTCCAAATGTATTAGCTTAACGAAGCTCTAGTTGTGCAAAAACCTGACTCCACTTAGCTTTTTTGAGGTCATTACCTCACTCACTTGTTTTTTGTTGTTCTCAATAAAGACATATTTTTAGAAGGATTTTTTTGTGTAAATATTTTTAGACACTTTATGTTTCTCAATACCCTTGACGTAGATGATCAGATCACATTTGAAGACAAATTTATAAAAAAATTAAATTAAATGTATATGTATTTATGTATATATGTATATGCTTAAATAACAACAAAATAAAGGATCTATCCTTACAGGCAAAGTAAGTGTCTCTTTGACTGTTCATTAAAAACAAATCTGACACCTATACTAATAGCACATTTGTATTCTTTATATTTTTTGACATAGTTTTTAGTACATAGTTGAAATGTTTTGCCGTAAGCACAGTGTGACAGCTGATAACTTATGAAATACACAAGTATTATTTATTCCTTTGCCCTTTGAAAAAGCAAATAAAGAAACAGTTTAGAATCATGGATGACAAGCTCTCAGCCTGTTACTGTAGTTTTGGGAGACATTTTGAATATGTGAATGCAGTGAGTGGGTGATATTTTCTGTCACATCCGGCCCCCTGAGAGGTTATCTTTTAATGTGTCTAAGTAGGTGGATCTCTGGCTTATCCAACGTGAGTATTGCTCTGCCTCAAAACATCCCACAGTGCTTTGTGCATATATTCATTAGCTGTAGGGAGGCTAATGTGCAGCTGCTTTGCAATGTAAAGCTCCGAAAGTTAGAAGTAAGACAGTGGTGCTGGGGGGATGTTCAAACTGGGAAAATGAAGAAGCACACTGGTTACATAACGCTGAGCAGGCCTGCAGGCTTCATCAATATTTCCCTCTATAGGTCTATATGATATAAACCTTTGAGAAATAATTATGTCATCACATTCAAGAAGTTGTATTGGAGAAAATAGGCCAATCAAACTAAAGCATGAACAGTTTGACTGGCCTATTTTCAAACTGTTCATGCTTAAGTTTGACTGGCTTAACTCGACGCTGCACAATAAATAATAATAATAATAAAAACTTGCTTCTTAAATTGTTACACCTTTTACTCCCAAAGCAGCCAGCTGACTTGGACCGTGCTCAGATCAGATATATTTTGAGATCTACTCAAAAGTTTTGTTCATGCTTTATTTATTTGTTATGTAACCATTCACATCATCCAGAACTTCTTCAGTATATACCTGCCATTAAAACAACAACACAGGGGGGCATTAACTTGCATGCATTACCCTGAGCTTGTTTCTCCATTCAAACACACAATCTGCATAAACGACTGCATAAAACAGATTTATTTTGTAAGAGTTTATTTCATTGCCACAGCTATCAAAACTTTTTGTTTAATAGGCAGTATTGTAAAACTTTGCTGGATAAAAAAGCAATGGGGGCACAAGCTGATCAATGTCTTGCACAATTAGACACTTAACCTAGTGCTCTGTCTACACAAGGCCATCTTAGTAACAGTTTTTTCTGTGTGTTGTTGTGTCCCTTGGTGCACTGACAAAAGAACTTTCAGAAACTCTGTTTAATTCATACTTGTAGACAGATAAGAAGCTGCTCTTTCTTAGCGTGAAACCATCATCTGCTCAGTTCATGCACATTGTATGCATATCCATGGCGTTGGTCAAATTACAAGTTTACAGCCTATAGCCAAATTTATCTGAACACTTGCATTAATGGCAATGCTAAAAACAGATTAATAACTCCTTCTCTGGTTCTGGTGTATTGGATATCCTCACCAAAGACAAACCAATAAGCCTATGTAGGTTTATAGCTGTACTCTGTGGATATATTTTGTAAAACACTCTTTAATTCATGCCCATGCATATTTTCCCACTGCAATCACTTATGTTTTTGGCCATGGCACATCATGTCCCTCCATCCTTTATTAGGTCGTACTTGTCTTACATGATGTAACTGTGAACCTTCAGCACGTAAAGAGTTAAGCTGCTGCTAAGCCCAGCAATACAACAAATTAGCATCACAATTTAATTATGCATGGCGAAGCACAGTTAACTGTGATTACAGATGAATAGCAGCCATGGACCATCACGCCCAGCGGATTAGTATTGTGAGAGATTTGATGTGGATTAGTTAAAAGGATTATTACTAGCTGTGGTCGAGCGTCAGACTGAAAATAAGGGCGGATGAATAGATATGAGATTTGTATGAAAAAAAAAAAAGTGATGGCTGCTGCGTTAAGGGAAAGATCTACTAAAGAATCAACATTTGAATAAAAATGTTACCTCAGCCCACTTACTCTATTTCTGACACACATATGGAGTTGTGTTGACTTCCACCTACCCTCAAGCTCTGCACTGCATTCTCCCTTCACAATGACATGACTTTACCAAAGTAGAAAAGTCATAATCAACTTTTGACTTTTTGTAAATGTCAGCGTAATCTATATTTGTATCATTGTTGCAGGTTGACTTTGGCATGAACATTAAGATTCATAGAAGGATTTGCTTTGAACAGTCATGTCATGTCTTGTTACACTTTGCCAACCCAGCGTTAATCATGGTACTGAAACAATTTTCCACATCGAGCACAATCTTAGAAGACTTTTGTAACATTAATCAGAGGAGCCAGGAACAATCAGGAACGATTCTCTAAATTGATGGAAAAGTTGTTTGGTTTTTTGAGATTTCAGACCTGGATGGCATGGTGTGACACACTGATTAACAACATAGTATCCTGGATTCAACCCCGACCATTTGCAGCTGGCAAAAGAAGGTATAATATGTGACTTTTATTTATATGACTGCGGATACCAAATTGTCTAATTGTTTGTATTAATTTCTGTGCAACAATTGGGTCCTTGTGTCATATTATATTATATCTGTTGCACTAACACTACATTTGATTAACTTTATTGCAAATAACAATATTCATACACCAATCAATGTGAATTATTAATGATCCGTCCATCGTCCATCTCCTTCCTCTTATTTGATGCTCAGACTTTTCGCTCCCCAGACACTTCCTCCAGTTCTTCTTTAGTTCTGACTGCCTCTACCTGGGTTTTTGTCCTTTCAGTTATGACCTAGGAGTAGGAGTATTTTGTGGTTTTAATTTTAATTTATCATAGTTTTATTGTTCTTGGATTAAAATCATTGAACTTTTTAATGCATGTTGTGATTTATATCTGTGAAAGGTGTAATATAAATAAAATTTACTTACTTTCTTTGCAGTTTAGCTCCATCTTTACCACAACAGAACAGTACTTTGACCGCATCACTGTGAAAGTTGCCCTGATCCTTCTGACTCCGAGAAACTTGAACTTCTCCACTTGATGCAGGAACTCTCCGCCGACCTTCATTAGTCAGTCACTTGAATTCTGATACATCCTTGTCTGGAATGTCTTAATGTTTATAAATAATATCTTAAAAGGTCTTTAAAGTGACAGTGTTCTAAATAATAATAATAATTTATATTATTTCTAGGTGCCTTTCAGAACCCTCAAGTGTACAATAAATAGACAACACACAACAATAAAACAATATCAATATACCACAAAAATATTAAATTTTAATAAATATCATTAGCTAAGCCATTATCAACCATATCCTATAATCAGAGAAGGCAATTAGGCAGAAAACAACAATGTCTGTGCCATAGGTTTAAAAAGTTCGTGTTTTCTCATACTACAATGCAACTGGAATAATAAACTAAAATAAGCCCAAAGTGTTTCAAAAGTTTAGTAAAGTAATGACTCTTAATGTATATATCTTGCTAGTTTATTATAATGGAAATTTCATGTATCATGTGAGGCGTAAGTAAGACAAAGGACTATTGATGTCAGTGACTCACACAAGAAGAGTAACAGGTAATGGTGAAGGAAGAGACAGACCAGAATGAGAATGGATTGTAAAAAATGAGGAGAATTAGAGAAATAAGTGGAGGAGGATTGGAGAAAGATGAGGTAGTGATGAAGATTGGAGATAAATAGATGAGTCGGTGTCTGTGACAAAGAGGAGGGTTTAGTATGCCGGCAGTGTGGTGCCTGTGGAAAAGCTAGACCCACTTTGGGATGAATGAAAGGTACTCTGGAGACCCAAAAAACACTGTTAAAGTAATGAATTTTGCTAGATTCATAACTGTGCCCTGATTAAATATATCCCATTTGACTGTGTGGTACATTGATGGGTAGAGTTGAATAACCGTAGCACTTTAATTGGGGTCTTTTACACACTAACATCACCAAATTACAAATGTAAATGAGTTTTTATAAAAGCAGTTTGTTCCCAATTATTATTTTTTAATCGGTTTTATAACCAAATACTTTTTTCCTGCTTGGAATATTTATTAACTTCCTTCATAATTCCCTAGAGGGACGCTTTTTAATGGGATTGTCTTTTTTTTTTATTCAGGCCATAGGTGAGCCACACACACTGAGGTGGATGACTTGCAAATATTGACACAGGAAACCATCTTTCGACCTATCAGTTAAATATTGTTTGAAGGAGCAGGATGGAGATTCACTTAAGAGGTCAAACGATGTCTGGTAAATTATCCACGTAGAGAAAGAAAGTGTATGAGTCACTTTGTGGTGAGCCGCGAAGAGAAATGCTGTTGGAAAGCAGAAAGAGACAGGAGATTATGAAAATTATATTTAAAGAAAAAGTTGTGAAAACTATGAATGATGGGAATGGTTAAGAACTTTATTAGGCGTTCATTATTGGAGACATGCCGCAATTTGCAGAGGCTGCTTTTATACCAATAGCTTAATCTATTCAAAACAAACATTTTCTCACAATTCAGATTAGTTTGTATTCAAAAATGTGGTACAAAAGAGCAGAGTAAAAACAAAACATCTATTTTTCGAAGACCCAAGAAAAGTTTCAATGTGGATTTTATCCTGACTTCACAAATAAAAAAAAATACTACAACTTTTGTGTCAGCAGAGATGTGTTTACTTTGACGCCTGCGTACTGTCCAGTCCTTCTTCTGTAGTCCACTTCTCATAAAACATTCATGGATCCAACCCCCCTCATAAATTTCACAAGCATAAGGATAAAAGCTTCTGTAGCAAACACACGTTGTATTTGTATGTATTTTGTATGTATTTTTCTGAACTGGCAAATGTCTTTCTGTTCCATGCTGGTTGTAAAGGTTTCGAGCTGTGACCCTGCAAGTATAAGGTCAGTCTAATACATGAACAAATCATGAAGCACATAAAAATGTTGCACAAACAGTGTGGACTTAAACGAGAAGCAGACGCCTAAACACGTATTTTTCAAAAGGAGCACAGTGAAGAGGGACTATACTGCAGCAATAGATGTGTTAATGTCAGTATAAAACAAACGGCACAGTAGCAGCAGTAAGAAGGAGGGGACGCAGCGCACTGTAAAAAGACTGGTTATTTGGAGATGATAAAGCTCACAAACACTGTGTTACCTAAAGTTAATGACACAATTTATTCCCCATTCTAACTGATGGAGTATTTAACTAAAACAATGACCATTTTATTTTGAGCTCAACCCATTTTTCAAAAGTTTACTTTTATTCTTCTGTTTTAGATATTTCTATTCTCTGGAGCTAATTCTGGTGTCAGTTGCAGAACAATTGTCTACTCTGTCACTAAAAGACATTAGATAAAGGCATTAGTCTCATTAGCTTCATGTTTTGCCTCATAGAGCGCAACGCCGTCTTCGCCGTATTGATTTATGCTAATTAGCCATGTGTGTCAACCAAGCACTGTTTTTCTTTGTTTTTCTTTGCTGTATAAATTCATTGTTTGGCGTGTATATTATTTATAGACTGTGAAACATATTCTCTGTAAGTATGTCTCACTAGTTGCTCTAAAAGCTATTTTTTTTCTGTTTTTTTTTTTTAAATGTTTCACAGACAAATATTTGTTTGTGGGACAACAGATTACACAAATGTACTAAGAACTTTCTTGGAAATTGGCACAATGCTTTTCTACAGTTTAGTTTTTACTAATATAGCTCAATGTAGAGATGAGGTGGTTTCCTGCCAGCGGCCTAAATTTGGGTCAATTCCAGGAGCTCTATAGGGATGCAACAATTACAGACTTGGATGCTACATTCATGTCACAATTTAAGCTACATATTAACACTTCTATGTATAACATTGTAATGCATTCAGTGTGATAGGTGCACTCACATTACACTTTCACATTAAGAAAATGGGTGCAAGTGGCAGAGTGGTTAGCACTCCTGCCTTACAGCAAGAAGGTTGTGAGTTCAAAACCCGGCCGACTCAAACATTTTCGGCCGACTCCAGTCTGTGAGGAGTCCGCATGTCCTCTGCGTGTTACCGTGGGTTCTGTCCGGTACTCGGCTTCCTCCCACCGTCCAAAGACATGTATGTACTGGTTAATTGGTGAATGAATGTGAGAGTGAATGGTTGTCTGTCACTGTCTCTAAATGTTAGCCCTGCGACTAACTGGCCACTGTCCAGGGTGTACCCCGCCTCAGGCCCAAAGCTGCTGGGATAGGCTCCAGTCACCCGCAACCCCTAACGGGACAAAGCGGTAGAAAATGAATGACTGTATTAAGAAAATCGGAAAAGTGTTGAATACTATAAACCTGATTTTTTGTGCACATAATTAGAATGATCACCAAAGTAACAGCAACACTTTATATTTGATCTGTTGAACTGTTTCATGCAGCTTTGCAAATGGCCTTGAATCTCTTGAGTAACTTTATTGTCATGCTTGGTGAAGTTAACCATTAGTGAGTCTAAAATGAAGTGAAAACCAGGGAATTTGTCCTGCACCAAGAGTCTATTGTGAATACAAAACCTGGCTTTAATTGTAACTTAATTATGACATTCTAAACCATAGTTATTGCAACCATACTCTGCAGTAACCACCAGTTTACTGAAATATAGCAAGCCCTTTTTCCACGTTGCAGTACTTATCTGTATGAAGACGTAACAGTGACTCCCTTGGATGCTACGTCTCTGTTAGGCAGAATGATGTTGGTGATTAGCTGAAGGAGTGTAAGTAAGTGCACGTGGGTGTGATTTTTAACCTGCCCCGGCGCTTGTGGCCCGCAGCCTAAATGAGGACATGTAACGGTTCATCTGACAAGGATGAAATTACCATCGATTAAAGAAACGGGGCAGTGTAAGGCTGCGGGCGGCAAATTATTACCAGCTACAATGAAAAGAGCACAGAGAGAAAACATCAAACACTTCTCCTCATTTTCATTTAGACAGAAATTACATTGGTTTGACATTGTATTGACTCAGCTAGGCCAGTAAAGGAAAATAATAGTTAGGTTAATAATTTAAAAAAGAATATGAGACTGTCTCCATGGGACAATAGAATAGACTGAAATATTTGACCTTTTTTAGATACACATATTTAAAAACAAGCAGTATTGTGCATAAAAAAATATCAGTTGCTTGAATTTCTACTTCTGTCCGGCAATGTGCATACAAGTTTAATTTTAATTCAATTAATTACTTTTTTTGAGGATAATAGGTATCTTTGTCAAGTAATGAGGCAGTGCAATTTCAAAAAAGAAAGGCAGACAAAGTCCTAGAAAAAAGTTTTAAATTGAGGCTACTCATAAAATTCAATATAGTCTACTGTAACAGACAATCTTCTTTCATAATTAGCTGCTCAATGAAACATGACAGGCAAGAGATCTAATTGCAGATGAGGTTTGGTCATTTTGACGGGATACATTATTGTCAGTTTTATGGAAAATATTTGAAATTTGTTTGAAAGAATATTTAGATTTCTTTGTAGATGGATGTACAACAATAACATTATACAATTGTTTTAAATTAGCCATTAAATAAATCATTGTATTCCATTAACTCCCAGACCAGACCTCTTTAGGCTTTTTCCGACATTAGCAACACTTGGTTTCTGCACCAGTTGTTTTCCCCTGACACCTGGATGGCTCTCATCTTGATGGTACATTACAGATTTGGGTTGACTCAAACTTTATTAAGTGCCTGTCACCTACTGTACGTCTTTATATAACACACTCTTTGTGGCCACTTCCTTTTTTTGCACCCTTTGAATTTTTAAAGCAGAGGTATATCAGGCATTTCATTGTCGACTGTAATCATCGTCAGTGGAGAGCTGCTTTAGACGAGCCATACTGCAAAGCTTCCACAATGGAGCACTTTATATAAGAGTGCAGTCACGGCTTCCTCTAGAGACAGGCTCATTGACTGTGCTGTCACTCACTGAGATGCACACCAACTACAGACACTACAACAGTATATTAATGCAGGCTGCGTTAGATTCACATGCATTTACATTTACACTAGCTTTACATTTATCTAAGAAAAGGGCTACATAGCTAATTTTTATACAGTGGCATCCTAAACAACATAGAAATTTTGATATAAATATTAATGTAATATTGTAACATACATTGCCTTGCACTTCTCACCTAAAGGTGTCTTTGTTCACAGAGACGTTGCAGAATTTCAATTGCATCTCTTCTTTAGCTACCTGTGAGGAGTTCAGGCCGATACTGTCAGCTTCTTTGTCCCCCCCAGGCAATAACACAAAGCCATTTAACAGTGCCACTTAAACTCTGTCTGACTGCTCAATCACTGCAATGTACAAACTAAGTGCTTTCATCAGTACTCGAACACTGTCAGAGCTGTTTAGGGTGTCGGTTTAGTTGTTGGAGCTGTCTCTTGAATCTTTTTTTCTTAGTTTATTTTCGTTGAAAATAATTTGAAATATCCACATTTTATTTTTATAACTACTTAAATTTTTTTCCCTCCCTTTAAAAACCTGCTAAAGATAAAGAATTAGCCTTACTTTATTAGCCCTTAATTATTTTTTTGCTTCTCTACAAAGAATTTGTATAGTCTCTCTTGGTTTCCAGGAGCCGGAATTCAGGGGGCAGAGACCAACCAATTTTGTAATTTTCAGACCTCTGTAGAATATGAACAAATAATTCAGCAAAAATAAGTCTAAATAAAACACAGATATTTGGTCTGTTACTTGATGGCAAGTGCTACTGTCTGTATTTTCTTCTCTGCAGGGGTTGACTTGCCCTTTATGTTAGTCATATATTATATAGAGCTATATATTTTTTGTTTTAGTATTAGAACAGAGTTGGTGTATCAGACATAATACATAATACCTTTACATAAGTCTCAAGCATTTAAAGTACACCATAAATATGAATGTGTTGTATGAAAAACAGGAAACCTGTTATAATAATGTGTACCACTAGATGGAGTCTTGAGCTCAAGTGTTGCTCAGCTCCCAGTCACACAACGTTATCACATTTATGCCAAACTAACTTTAAATGCCACAGGGAATTATAATTCAGAGTTCTGCGATTTGCTGAGTTACTGCTTTTTAAAAGATCTTTTCTCACACATTACTGTTAAATTGACTAATAAACTTTCTTTATTATACACCAAAACATGAATTCTCCTTGTTTTGGTTGTGATGTTGTTCATTCCCCAGACTGAATGACTCGAAGATAAATCGGACAGGCATGTTTTTTTGAATGGTGCGGACAACTGGATGAAATCTCACTTGTTCTGGTTGGTGCCTTCAAAACCTTTTTGCTGAGAAGTACATCTAACTCCTGCGGCAGCCCCTCAACCGTATCAATGCATTCAAAAAAGAAAAGTGCAGCGTACAGTTGTCAGAACAGCAGGCTCACAGCAAGACGGTCATAAATTAAACTCCCCTCTGGTTGACGTGGGCTTTTCTGCGTGGCATTGCATGTTCTGTCTTAGTTTCCTCTCATGGCCATAGATGTAATCATTACTTTGATAAAATACTGAATCATACAGTATATTCACTTCATATTTACTGATATTTTAGATGTAAATTACTGTAATGACAGCCTTTTTAACTGGTGATTGTCCAGAATGCGCCATTCTTCTTCTTTGTTTTTTTGTCATTTCATCTAACAAGCAATCTACTTTTGTCTTTCACGTGTTTGATAAATCAGTTCTCTTTTTTTTTCTTTCTATAAATTGCATAATATGAACCAGGGCTATGAACTATGTGTTTAGTGCAATAACTGTCAACTTTTGTGAAAGACTTTAGGACCTGCCTCATTTGACTAAGTACACAAAGGTCACAATGGTGTTGTTAACTTTTATTTGTCTGCTCCACAATTTTATTTTAAACTGTAATTGAGCAATTTGAAATGACATACCATCATTGCAATACAAGCAGTTCTTTATGATATAATTATTGGGGTTGTTTGCACAGCCCTACATACCAAGAACATGTTTTGTAGCGATCACATTTCATGTCTACACACCAAAGTGATCATCTTATCCCAATAATGCTGCTTTCCTTTTGAAAATCCCTGTAGATGCTAATACACTGAGGCTGTGTCACTGACTCTCAATCCCCCGTCAGCTGTCAAAAATAGCTAGCTAGAGAGATTGCTTCCCAACTGTCTCCTAAAGCTCTTATGCCTTCTGTCCCAACCGGCAGCAGTCGGCTTCCCCCCTGCAGCTCTGTGTGCCTTGTTTTTGTAAAGCCCTCATGTTCCCTGTGGATGATCAGCCGCAGTGCTTGACAGTCTCCTCTGACAAGTGCAACATTGTTTAATCTGAAATGAGTCCGCTCGCCAGCCGTGGGTTGTTGTTGTTGAGTTAAATTTTTTTTGCTCTAAAATTTGACCATTGGGAGCAGAGTGGTCTGGTGTATGAGGCTGCAGTTCTGGTTAGCCTGGCATTTGAGTTGATTAGAACTGATGAAGCTGAAAGCACGAAGCAAAAAAACTTGGACTTCTCAGTGAAGTGAAAACATAAAGTACAGTAACACCTGCACTTGTGAGGTAAAGAAGACTTTCAAATATCTTTTTAGAAAAACGCAGCCTTGTGCTAATACCTCACTTGCAACATAAATGTGGGGCTATTACATTTCTCCATTTTCTTTGTTACTTTTGGTATACCAAGTTGCCTTGTTATTCCAAAATAAACAACAGAAATACCATACTCTGATGATAGTTGGTAAGTTTAGTCATGCTGTGTTTTTTTGTATTCAAACACAAATCTGTTCCAGTCATATCTGTGCAGGGACTGTTTGTTTGCACATTTTGAATGCCAAATAGACCTACTGCAGAAAATATTTTGGGTAAACAGTCCCATTCCTATTACTTTCATCCAATTCAAAGTGCAGAAGGGATGAAAAACAGAGCCTCAGTGGTGCTTTGCCAGATCTTGTTACTGTTCACCATTCTGTGGTACTCACTCGTGAGATTTGGTAGACTTTTTATTTGGATGTGTACTCTAATCTAGTCTAACTAATCTGTCTGTCAAACATTTATTGGTTTTACCTGTCTGCATCTCTATAACTTGCTTAGAATTCATAAAGTCTCTTGGAATTAGAGACAAAACGTCTTCACCTTGAAAACTGAGTCCAGATGCTTTTGCTTTAAACTTTTCTTCAAGATGACCTGGATGACTGAGAACCTTCACAGACATACTTTATTTAAGCTCCTCTGCTAAAATTGTTAACAATAAACAAAGCTTGTTTGAGATATTTTTTTCTCTTTAAATTCCATCTAGCTGGCAATGGTTGGAGAGACGCTGTATTTTGCCGGCGTTGCCAAAGCGTTGAATGCTTTTCACATATGGCTAGGTCTGTATTGTGGTGCATTGTGTGCAGGCGGCACAAGCTTAAGTGGTGATTTGTCACCTCGTCCTACGTTGCTCATTGTGCTCTATATCTCAGTCCATTGACAGCAGAGCTGGCAGGTCTTGTTTCACACATAATTCACTTTCTATACGAGCTGACAGACAACATGCTGCGATGCCATTGTTTTTTTCTTCACTTCTGTGAGGTATATTTTAGAAGTGAGAAGATTTCTGCAACATATGGCTGTTGTTTATTTAAAAAAAAAAAAATAATTCTACATTTTCTAAGAAAAGGTTAAAACAAAGGCATCTAGACTTGGTTTTCAAGGTGAATTCCAAGAGAATTTTTCAATTCTGAGATCAACTGGTCTGAGAGTTGAGCTTTTTTTTCTAGAGGGAGGGGTTTGAGCTGAAAATACCGTAACTCTGATTAGGCCAAGAATTTTGACTTTCATCCAGGTCTTCAAGATGAACGGCAGTAGCTCAGTGGGTAGAGCAGTCATCTTTTAACCGAAAGGTAGACAGTTCGATTCTCACTCTCCCCACAGTTCATACTGTCGTTGTGTCCTTGGGCAAGACACTTAACCCACCTTGCCTTCAGTGGCTGTAACACTGGTAATTAGTGTAGAACTATGTAAGTCCCTTTGGATAAAACCGTCTCCTAAATTAATAAATGTAAATGAACTGGATGAATGAGAACCGTCACAGAAACATTTTCTTTATATTATACATGCCCATTTGCTGCGTCCAAAAGAAAGCTTCAAATTCTGTATAATTCATCGGTTGTCTATGTGGAACATTAGCGTGGTACCTGTATTTAGGTCATTGCTTTGAACTGTGTGAATGCCTTTATCTCCCTCTCTTTCATGCCTTTGTGCATTCCCACAACTGGCACACATTTGTGTGCACGAGTGCTGCCTGAATGCAAAGCATGCCTACACTTACACATGTATTGGGCACATGCCACAGGGGAAGGATAACTCCCTGGAAACCTGGCTGTACAATCAGCGTGAGTGCGAGATGAAGTGGAGAGAGCGCTAAGAAACTGTAGACTCATGATCACAGTTCAAAACCTGAGGCTGCTTCCTGACAGATACTCGGCTCGGCACTGTTGTCACAACACTGGATTCTTGAGGAAGACTCCTAAACACAAAACTAAAAAGGTCTATAAGGAATTCTTTGTATTCTTAGTCTTTTTGTTAAAACTATTGACACAAAACTGGTTTCACTTAATAAATTTTACAGATATTATGACATATCTATTTGTGTCTTGTCTGTACTCCTCTACATCCATTATGCTCTAATTTAGTTTGACACACTGTGTTGTGATTGGTCTAGAGCTGCAAAGCTTTAGACTAAATTGTACATGTGTGACTCATTGATCAAGCCCCATGTCCTCTTTAGTCATTTATTGTGTTATGTATTGACACCACAGTGTTACAGGCCAGACTAAACACTCAGCTGAAGTGCTCTTTTTTAATAAAAGCTTCTCTCTATTGGAAGCGCACCATCCTGATACATAAATAAAAAACATCTGATTCTTACACCTTCCTATAAGCCAATTGAATGTCTATTATTTGGCTGAATGTGAAAAATGTACAGGGACATTTTATCAGTTTGGGCTCACTGTAGACCTCTGGACTTGAGACTTGTGAAAACTTAAGCCAAAATGGTCTGACTTTTTTCCCCTGCTTCAATTAGGCTACAATTCTGCCATGAGCCTCTGAGCATTTGGGCCGGGACACGACCATCTGTGTTTTCTCTGGCTTGTATGAGTCTGACTCTTATGTCAGGCGCTGCATATTGTCTGCTTTGATGCTTCCTGGTTCCACGTTTAGTATTCATGCTTTTTAATTGAGATTTTAGTTCTAGTAATTTGATTGTGTGAATCAATGCTTTTCATACTTTTTTTAAATGTATGTTTTTAAAATGCAAAATTTGTTTGATTTACATCTGGAAACTGGTTTCTGTGTTCAAAAGCTTTCCTTTTCAAAGCCAGAAGTTCTTATTTTGATCTAAGAAAATTTTACTTTCCCAAAGGGTTTTTAACTTTACCAGCATGCTTCAGTAATTATTAATCAGTCTTTGGGTTAATGTGTTCAAAGAAGGTGGAGAAGAATTTAAAAAAAATATGTGAAAGGTTTTAAATAGATTATTTATGTGGATTACTAAATAAACATAATGACATTGTCAGATTCCAGCTTTAAGAAGTATTACTCACAACATTGCTCAAATGCTTGACAGCCAGATTCAATGTTATGTATTTTATCTTTCTACGTTCTTCTTTTAATTGTCCATAACTTATGTATTTGGTGATGACCTTGATTCCAAATTGAGACAGAAACCAACCAAAGACCAACTGTTTGGTCCAGACCTTGCGACCCAGAACCTTTTACTCTGTGGACCAGATGGGTCTCCTTGACTCCTGAATGTTCAATTGTATTTATACTAGAACACAGTTGTATTCAATTGCAGCAACTTTCACAAGCCAACATTTAATATTTTTCCCACACACAAACCACTGGAAGACCCAGAATACAAATTAAAATCAGACATAAATATGCAGACAGAGCCATGGATGTGATCCCTGCAGTTGGGCCTGAAATCCCACTGGCCAATTTTGTCTCTGATAAAACTGTCACTCGTGCCAGGATCCTTGGCAGAAATGGAGGCACTTGGATGCAGTTTTGAAATATTATTTAACTACTTTCAGCAAAACTTGTTAAAATGTTGAGTCAAGAAGCCATGAATGATTTGGAGCCAAAAATTAATTAGCTGGATTCCTGTTATTGGTAGACATTTATTAATTGAATTGAAAATCACATTTAATATTAAGAATAGCATGCTTTTTTCTACTCAAGAAACAACATTTTGATAAGTTTACGCCAGAGATATGTAATCACACTGTGTTTGTGAATAATTGCGAACGATAGAAGGCAAAAAAAACAAAACATTAATGGTAGACAATAGGAGCAGTTTCTAAAAAAATATAGTGCTTGTTTTCTTCATAATACTTGAAGTCTAACAATGTCAGGAAATGTGTTTTTCTTTGCATAACATTTTGAGAAAAGTTACCAGCACAAACACTTGGACATGTGACTAACAATTTTCAAAAAAGATAATTGTCTTTAGGGTTAGTCTCTTATCCTTTTTTTTCCAGTGTCTGTCTCTTTTTTTCTTCCATCCATCCATCCATCCATCCATCAGTAACACAGTGTTTGTCATGTCTGTCAAGTCTCTCAGAACTGGGGCTATGCTAATGCGCTGCTTGTGCTGACATAAACAGTCTGTGTTCCCGTTTGCCTGGCGTAGCAGACAAAGAGTGATGCCCCTTTACCAACCCTGCATGTCTGGCATCTGTTTTCCTCAAACCTCCAGCTCTGCTTTTCTACTTTATTTGTGCATCACTGCTTGCATTTCCATCCTTTATGCAGATGTTCCTCTGCTGTTGCTACTAACTCATGCCATACTCTTGATACTCTTGGTGGTACTGCCGTTCAATATTTATTTTTATCTATATACAACAACCTCCTACTCAATATTTTTTATGCAGTGTTTTAAAGCTGAGTGACCCCGGTTTAAAATGAAACCACAATGTCAATACCGTTCATAAAAACCGTGTTGATGCAAAAACAAGTGTTGACGCAAAGTACATGTGGGAATCACTGTGATATATTCCAACAGCACTTCATGGGAGCCTGGTATTTGAATACATGCTATCACATTATCATAATACACTTTTTGTCCTTTGTAACTTTTTTTTGTTGCGGTTTTTATGTCAAAAAATTTTTTTTGATTTTCTTATGCAGTACCATAAATGACCACAGGTGGAATTGTTATGAGGAGGTTCTATAATAACTCCATGACTGCAGTAAAGAACAATGCTTACTTGTTTTATTGGACTACATTTTAATATTTTGGTATCAGGTAGGCGGGGCTATGTAATCTCAAAGGCTGATGATTGGGTGACTCTTACTCAACCTGCACTGTGAGCTCCTGATAACTTAAACAGAGACCACATTACTTATCGCAAATAGAATTTTAAACACACATTACAGAAATTGTAGCTCATTGCTAAAGGCTCCTGTTTGCTAAAAGCTAATTAGCATTCTATTTGCCAATTAGCAACACTGACACTATCCAATTTGGTTCATGAGTCAGCCCCAATGGTTTCCACTTAACCCCAGTTTAACAGCTTTTGTTTTCGTTCTCTTCATGATTGTGCTTTTGGGAGTCACTTGCTCAGGAGTCAATCTATTTTGTTGCGTAGGTATGAGCTTTTGTTGAATTAATTCAGTGCCTCCGGCTGTAGATAGATTAATGGTGTTGTCTAAAATTGTCTGTTAAGAATTTGGAAATATTCAGATAATAAAATCCAGCATATATTCACTCTGTCTGCTCTCTAATGCCGTATGGATTTACTGAGAAGAGTATTAGAAATAAAGTACAAGTACCAGTATAAATAATTCATCAGATCACCAGTGGGGAGTGAAGAAACAAGAGGAGAAAAGTCACAGACAAACAAAGCCTCACTGTGAGTTCCTGAAAGCTCTTTGTGCAAACAGGAGCTGCCTCAGACCTGCGGGCTTTGTAGTGGATGAGAGGCGTTACCGTAGCTCGCAGCTCACAGGCCGAAGAGATCGCTTTACACAAGATGTCCTTCCAGATGGATCACTCTCCTCACAGCTTCTGTCTCCTTCTGAGCTCAGGCTGCATCCAAAGTACACTCATCATAAATATTTCACACTTATTTTCCTAACACATCCACAGTGCTAATTTTTGGTCAATCAGATCCAACATTTAATTTTATTTGTCTTTATGGTTTCCTCTAACTTAACACACCGGTACGTATAAGTTAGAGGAGAAAAAGGTAAGATACGGAAGAAAGCCTAAATGTATGTGGAAATATAAAGTTTGCTGAAAAAGCAAGAAAAACAAAGTTTGAACTGCAGTAATGTAACAGAAGGTAGACGTTTCCAGGTGAGATGCTTTTTTTTTTAATTAGCAAAGCTGCTTTGCTTGGTACAAAAACACCCTTAAATATTTAATAACTATTCTTTAATGCTATCATTTAAGATTTGAATAATGTAATTGCTCTCTTTATGTGCACCATATGGTGTTTACATTCTGCCAGATGTGCTTGTTTAACATACATTCACTTTGCCGAGCGCAGGAAACACTTATGTCTCGCTACAGCGTCTGCTTTATTGGCCTACTGACCGTGTTTGACAGGTTCATTTGGTGAGTGACATTAGAGCATCACGTACCTGCAGCACAAATCACTCAGGTTTCCTCATGACAGAGGAATAAAGGTAGTCACCGGAGAGGAGCCAGTGAGATCCAGTTACTCCAGCATGGCTGCAGTGTGCTCTTTCGCTCTGTGGCTAAAGATGAGAGAATATTGTTGAAAATGGAGACAAGGAAAAGTACTGAGGCCTGTGTCCTTCCTCTCCTCACTTTTGTCTCATTCTTTGTCTGCTGTCACCCTCCCCAGCTTCAGCCACTAAAATTAGTTGGGAAATAGTTTTTGATGTGGGAATATTGCTTTTACGACTGATTTAATGATTAGTAAAGTTGACCACCCCTCTTTTTACTCAAAACATAGTAAACATACAACTGTCAAAGGTTAAATATTCTACTGACATTAATAGTTTTTCTTCCTTGTTATGTTGGCAACAACTAATAGTTATGACGTAATTTATTTCCCAACTTGAGATAGCGTTCACGTGCATTTTGAAAAATTTAGTTTGAACTTTGGTTTAAATTTGGGAAGCACAAACAATGATACAAGTAAAGTTAGCCGTTGCTTGCCACTAATGCTGAACTGCCAAAAAAGTACAACAAAAACTGTAGTGTCACTAGGTAAGTTATTGTAAGGCAAATACTGTTCAGAATTAAAATAAATGTTATGCAGGCCTCCAGACTCAGTTTACTTCTATTTACTATCAATGTCTGTCTGCACTTGTACTTACTCCTGCCTCTTTTTAACAAGACAATTATTACTAGCTATTTCCTTCAGCAGTCTCCTCTTTACACTCACTCACTTCACTTAGATCTTGGAGCTTGCTCTGCTGAAATGGGATCTGTCACGGAGTCTTTGGAGACGGATAGCGCCGGGTTGCCAGGGGTTTCAACCCGACAGAAAGACAAAACTGCACTTACATGAGTTAAATCAGCTCCCATTTTGAGCCGCAGCCAGAGTCCAAAGATTTTGTGAGCGAGAAGAGAATGTACGTTTCTACTTGAGTGCCTTCATTGTGCCTTTGTGGGAATGTGATTTTTGCTTCTTAGACCATAAAAACTTTAACCAATGAAATACAATGCATAATCAACAGACTTACTATTACTTATAAAAATAATAATTCTTTAAAGGTTTTTGTTCATTCATATTTGAAGCACAAGCCACAAAACATCAGATATAAACAAGCTTGTTGGTGTTTTTGAAGCCTTTGTCTTGATTGTTGGTGAAGTATAATAATAACTCTCTCCTCTCTTGAGCGCACATTTGCATTTGTGCCTCGCGGTGCATTCTGTGTCTTTTCATCGCTCCTGTTCCTACACAAAGTGCAGCTAGTTCTATTAAATCAAAGTGCCAAGCTCCTATTATTGTGTTTGTTGTGTTGAATCAGTGATTGCTGTTGTTTGGGGCACAATATACAAGATCGAGGGGTGAAAAGCCGGTGGGTTATGAAGACTTTGATTTATTGTTTTGGAGCTCTTCTGGATGTGTGTGTGTGGATATAATTGGATTGGCTAAGGTGTCTTTTGTCAAAGCTGAGAGGAATCTGTCTGTTTTCTTTGCTGCTGACAGGTATCATCATCAGAAGCGGACAGCTGTTAATATTGTCACTCACTTAATGTAGTGCTTTGAGAATCTTGTGGTGT
The DNA here is from genome assembly GCA_024349245.1 of Neodontobutis hainanensis. NCBI lineage: Eukaryota > Metazoa > Chordata > Actinopteri > Gobiiformes > Odontobutidae > Neodontobutis > Neodontobutis hainanensis. The sequence goes on along the minus strand of JALDNG010000118.1, from coordinate 9,750 downwards.
TAAAGTAAGGAAACTATATTGGTTTGTGTAGATAAGAGATTACCATTTTTCATTATTCATTAATTTAACAGAAATAACTTAAAATGTAATGCTATATTCTTCATGTACTGCACTACATTGTACACCATCAAGACTATAACCGTAGCAAGTATTAAGCCTCCCCATATCAGCGGGGATTTGGGGTTTATTATTAGCAGGCTTGTGTGTACTGGAGAGAAGAAATTTGTCTAAAATAAACCATACTGTAATCATAGCAGCACTCTTCTCTCAGTGAAGTCTTAAGAGAATTTTACTCAGAAAGAGAAATTACTAATGAAGACGAATAACTTGAATTGTCTTTGGTTATCACTAGTCAAGTGAAAAAATAATAAAGGCAAACAATAAAGAGGCCTGGGTACAGCTGACAGGGCGCCTATATAACTTCTAAATTGGTTGGATAATGTGGCATTCAGAAATAGAAATTATTTTGGCCAAAGAGTAACTTCCAATGAAAATCATCAGCTGCACTGATTTATTCAGTGTCTAGGTCTAATAATGAACTAAACCCAGGACTAAACCAGAGCCAAACACCAAGGTCTAAACCATGACTAAACAAGTGCTGAATATTAAACCATGACGCAAAACTGAACTAAATCAAGACAAAACCAGGATAATACCGTATTTAAATTCATGACTTAGCAAAAGACAAAAGGACTAAATCAGGATCAAACTAATACTAAACACAGCACTAAATGATTACTAAGGATTCAACTTAAAATCAGGAGCTTATTATTGAGACAACCAGGACTATAGACCAGGATTCAAATAATCTTAAAATAGAAGATATGACTAAACCCTGGACTCTACTATGGTAAAAACTAAGAAAAGAAAAAACACACACAGCTAAACTGTTCCCAAACAAATTCAAATCTGTTCGGTTTGAGTTCGCAGTGACATTTGAATATAAATACAGTCCATGCACTGCAGCAAACCGCTCCAAATGTGCTGTCACGTCCGACCCGAGCGGCTTTTAACACATCTGCTGAGTGCTGATTCAAACACAGCACCAAGCATAAATCATTAACGTTTGCCGGAACACTGCGGCTGAGTTTACTTGAGAAGAGAAATGTAGTTTTGTATTTTCTGTGGAGCGTGTTTTATCCAAGGAGTCAGGTTTATAAATAGGAGAGAAGACAGGGAGGACCTCAGGTGTGGACTGTGTGTACCAGTCTGTGAGAAGACTCTGGCAGTGCACACACCAGCAGCAGGTGATTTAGACACTCAACAACTGTCTTTAAGAGTTGTTCAATGTCTTAACCTCAGAAGTTAAGTCTGCCTTCCAACAATAAAAATTATTTTCCCCAAGATCCAAGTTTTTCCCCAGGTTTTTTTTTTTACTTGACAAAAATGAATAGTTACTACGCTGCATTTTCCGTCGTATTTTTTTCTCTCATGCTTTGTTTTTATGCTTTACTTATATAACATTAGCTCTAACTAATATTGTAGCGTAGTGGGGCTTTACTTTCAAACACATTGCTCATATAACACTCTGACAGGTGCCATAGCGCTGAGATAATGAATGTTTTTCACAATCTGTCAGTTCTCCAGATGTGTTTTCACATGCAGTGTTACTTTTTACATTCTGTAAACCTACTATTATATCATGGCTTGAAGGAGTCAGTGTTTCTTACCCAATAGTTTTTATGCAGCTTTGTCCCAGTCAGTAATTTCTAATGTTTATTTCAACAAGTTGTGTTGACATCTAAATAAAAACATAACCTAATTGAAGGTATTTTTGGTTTAATTTATAAACAAACATATTTGTGCCCTCTGTGTGGTATTTTGTGTGAGGCCTCTTGTGTTATTCTTTGATCGAATTACTCTGATCCATGGTGCTGTAAACTAGGCCTGACTTATGCTGCCTTTGATTCACTGCATGGGCTGTCGTCATTCTGAATCTTCTGACAGGCATGAACGACTTCTGTGGGATCCTTTCTTCTTAGCTTGTTTTCCTAGCTAAGTATCAGAAAAAGCAGCCATATGTTACATGATCTGATAACTCAGCAGTTCATATCTTGTAGCTATAAATGATCTAAATTGAAACGTATAGCTTGCTCTTTTAGCCCTGCCGCCATTAAGTCATTTTACAGCCAGTGTAATTACAAGCCACTGAAAAATCATTAAACACAAGCACTTTAAGAGGTCAAATTAAGTATTTGCTAAGAGTTCAAGTGATGATTTAATAGAGGATTACACAGTTTGTGGATTCAGCTGCATTTTAATTGATTCCTTTAGCTTTTGAGAGAAACAAATTCATCTAATGTACAATTGATCTGCTCTGTCATATATAAATAGTCACGCTTTACTGTTCCTCAATGATTTTTTCTCACATGTCATGTCCATGACGAGGCCGTGCTGTGACGTATTTGGATGGCCTTTAATGGTGATAGACAGACAAGAGGAACTGTGAAGCAGAGAGGAAGGGAAAGAAGATTAAAGCAAAGGAAGATCAAGAGACAGACATGAACAGGGTGACACTCAGATGGATTTGTGTGCGTCTGTGTGTACAAAAATTACACAAGCTTTTACACACACGCACACAAGACGTGTCAAAGTACAGCCTTTGCAAATGTCAGATTCAGTTCAGTGAGAAAAGTGTCATGGAAAGTATTTTTTTAGGCGAAAAGCTACAATATCAAGGCTAAGATGAAATGTTTTTCTACTAACAATTAATATGCTAATTAAATGGGCTTCATCCATCTGAAAGTTTATCTTAGCTCTAGTGTACAAGCTTTAAAAACCTTTAAAACTAAAAACCCATTAGCTTGTCTTAAACTTGATTGTTAATGAAATAATAACTTAGCATTATGACAAGAAAACACAGCAACCTTATCGCTTTCACAAAATCAACAGCAATGCCCATAGAGCAAAGAACAGCTTGAAAAACTACTTATTTCTAGTTCAGAGGTAACTTCTACAGACAAAAACACAGCTGTGCCATTGGGTTCACCTGTCTCCCCGACTGTGGCTAACCTGTACATGGAGGAAGAAGAGAACAGAGCTCTGGTCTCTTTCCCAGGTGCAGTGCCCAGTCACTGGTTCAGATATGTTGATGACACGTGGGTCAAAATCAAAACCCAGGAAGTAAAAGCTTTTAACAGAGCACATCAACGCAGTGGACAAGAACATCAAGTTCACCCGTGAAGACGCCATAGATAACTGCCTGACTTTCTTAGACTGTGCAGTGGTTATTTGTGAGAGGTTTATAGGAAGCTAACACACAGATCAATATTTGCTGTTTGATTCTCACCACTCTCTGCAGCACAAGCTGGGAGTCATCAGGACTCTTCAGTCCAGAGCACAAGAGGTGCCCACTATCTCAGAAGGTAAACAGAAAGAAGAACAACACATCCGTAAAGCCCTGAGCGACTGTGGATACACCAAATGGACTTTCAACAAAACCAAGAAGACACAGACACTAAACAGACAGGAACCAGGGACAAAAGAGAAGGGTGTAGTTATCCCTTATGTGTCTGGTTTATCTGAAAAACTTAAAAGGATTTTTTTTAAAACACAACATTTCAGTCCAGTTTAAACTTGGGAATAGCTGCGTCAATAAACTAGTTCATCCTAAAGACAAGATCCCCACAAACAGAGTAACGTAGTTAGTGCAGTTCAGTGAAGAGTGCAGTTATGTTGGAGAAACGAAACAACAGCTTCACAAAAGGATGTATCAGTTCAGAAGAGCCAATCCTGGAGGACCTGAGTCTGCAGTCCACCTCCACCTCAAAGAGAAAGAGCATTCGAGGACAGTAATGTCCGAATTTTGGCCAGAGAGGCCAGATGTTTCAAGAGAGTTGTGAAGGAAGCCATTTTTGTGAAAATGGAAATTCTCTCTCCAAGCATGTGAGGTGGCCTTCGGATTTATGCTGCTGGTCCCATCAGGTTTGGTTTCAGGAGAAACTCCTCCCTCTAGAGATATAAGCTCAGCTCTTTTACCAGTTGATTTCAGAATTGATAAGGTCTCTTGGAATTAGGGTTGAAAAGTCTTTACCGTGAAAACTGTCCAAGTGCTTTTGCATTAACTTTTCTTCAAAATGACCTGGATGACTGAGAACCTTCACAAACATTTACCAAAGGGGGCATTCCAGTATTAAATACTATTTTGTCAGTTCATGCCACTAACAGCAGTTAATTGTGCAGTAGGATACAGTGCTTTAATAATATCACTTTATTTGTGCTGCTAAAATACCTTTACCCCTCGAGACCAGGCCCAGCTAGACCCCTGGAGGTGAGGTGTTAACTAGCATTAAGAAAGAACAGATTATTAACGTCCACAGAGCTGCAATGTCGGGTTACAGCTTTTCCTGACCTCTGGAGACTGAACAATCCACCAACAGCTGCCGTTTTGTTTTACCCAGTGGTCTAGCCATCGCAATATCTTACAATCTATCTCTAAAAAGGATCTTACAATTTATTATTTTTCTACGTATGTAGAAATGTAAACTCCAGTCTGTTTTTGTCAATGTTATAGGTCTGTATCCTTTTGACCTGAAAGTATGAACCCCCTAATAACCACAGAGTATTTTTGACTTTAGTGTTGTGGCAGCATTGAAGTTGGGTTCAAATTGTAATCCTGTGTTAGGGCTGCTGCTCCCTGACACTGTGAGCCACACGAGCTGTGAAAACACCGTGACCCTGGCATAGCCTGCCTTCTCTTGGCTCTGATTGTTTCTGGATATAGACTCTTGCGTAATGCTGCATGCGTAATGTGTGTCAACGATAGAGCCAACCGGCGCATCAGTCTGCCACCAAATAAATCTCAGGCATAGTCGCACATCGACACATGCTGACGTCCCACTGTCGTCTCATGTGCCAGTCACACCGGCCACCGCCAGATTTGATCTCATGTAATGGGCAGAGCAGACCCAACCAGCCAGAGAAATACACTGATGGACCAGAGATATACACTTTACTGCCGCCAGATTCACTGCACATGCTGTTCCTGGATTAGTTGGAATATGGTGATTCCAGATTAACAGGATGATGATAATCACAGATTAATAGTAACACAATTGTCCTCTTAATTAAACGAAAACTGAACAGCAGCTCCCATCATGAAAACAACACATACTTTTTATTTGCACAAATGTTCACTTGGACTCAGTTGATTTGGACATGTGCGGTACATTTTCATTTTAGATGGTGTCCACACTACTGACACTCCAGGATTACAATGCTGTTAAACCCTATTTTGGTTTGAAAATCCAACACAAGTGTGGATGGACAAAATAATAAAAGCTGAAAAGCATAGTGAGGATACGCTGTTGATATTTGACAAGTATTTTTGAAATGCTAGTATGGATGCAAGATGCAGGATTCATCCTATAACAAGGCTTTTTTTTAATCCCTCTTGGAGAGTGTTTTTTAGTTTTAGCCTGATCACACATACTTATTTCATTCTAATAAGATAATTGAAGTTGAATAGGGCGCCCTCAGACTTCTTCCAAATGTAAATTGAAGGGAAGGAATTCCAGACACCCTTTGAAATGTGAGTGGGTATGGCTGGTCAGACTCTTGCTTTCAAGCTTAAATAATAAAACCTTTACAAACCACCTTGTACATAATTGACAATGACAAAAGACAAATTGAAAAGTGTCTGTATATATTTATAAACTGATTTGACATTCCTTATTTCCTTATCAGAACCCAAAAAAATCATCTAAAGTTTTATCAAGTTCCTTCCAAGTTTATGTGAATCTCAGAGAAATGGACAGACCGGGCAGCTCAGGCAAAAACCAAAAGAACCTAATTTAGTTTCAGTATATTTCAAGAACAGAACAGTGTGTTACAAAGCGAATGAAAAAGTAGCAGAGTGGACCTTCGCTCTCTGTCCAGGCCCTGCCAGCGAGTTTGTCACTTCCATTCACTCTGTCTTTCTACTGTAATCCTATTGTGATATTTTTTTTCCCCTCTTCTGTGGTTCTCTTTGTCCTTATTTATCAAACTTTCTCCCAGCATGCAGCAGTAGGTACCGCTCGTCTGTTTTCTCAGCCTTTCATTCTTCCTGATGGTTTGTCTTTGTCTTGGTCACACGCCCGTTTCTTTTGCCAGCATAAAGTGTTGCTTCCTCCATCTGTTCCATGCCCCCCCCTACTTCCAAGCCTCTTCTGTCTCCGAACAAAACTGCAGCACCAGCCAACATACTGCGCACATGGATCCGAGCCATTAAGTGCTTTTTGCTTTGCTTGTTTGGGAAATGAGCTAGTATTGAACATTGCACTGAATAGAGCTTCAAATTAGCTCTGAAAGTAATTTTTTGATCAAAGCCATCTTCTACTACCAATACTTTCATACGTATTGAAGTATTCAAGACTAATTACTTTTAAAATTCACACTCATTAATGGTTTTTCACGTCTTGTTTATGCACGTCAAGAGTCTTATTTCACACCAGAAAACCAAATTACTTGTCCTAATTATTCTATCTCTGCGAACATGCCTGAACAAGACAACAAAACAAAAAGAATGGCTTTTGTTTGGCAATAGAAAACAAATTCAAATGAAAGCAAAAACAGAGCAGAAAGGCAGTGTAGTTTCATTATTTTGTTTATGTTGCACACATGCTCTTGCAGGCGTTTTTTTTTAATAATCTAATGAGTTCGCTCTCATAAAAGCGCCTGTGCAGATTATCCTTGGCCTCTATCAGCGCTGAGATACTGCCTCTGTTATTAGTTTCTTCCACACAGCCTCTTGTTGTGCCTCTGATTTAATTTCATCCTTGACTCTAGCACCTCTTTCATGGTTTCAAATAAAAAACAGCACTTTTGTTTTAGTGAGGTCTTAAGCCACTAAACTCCCAAACTCTGTCAGATTGTCTGTTAGATTCGGTTTTGTTGTTTAGTAATTCAGATATTCACCAATAGATATTTTCTGTTATTCAGGTTATATAAAGACAAATAAAAATTAAAGCTGCAAGCAGCATTTATCGGGGTTCAAGCAATCAAGCCTCAAATGCTAAACTTGAAGGCCTTTAAACCACAGACGCATTAAAGACATTATTTATTAACTTGGCAAGATTTCTATCACTGAAATAATGAACTGAAAATACCATTTACAGCCAATACAGGCAAGTCTGTTTTAATATCTGTTGACAGTCTGTACTACTGCACATCTACAGTCTGTACTACTGAATCTTTACAGTCTGTACTACTGCATCTTTACAGTCTGTACTACTGCATCTTTACAGTCTGTACTACTGCACATCTACAGTCTGTTCTACTGAACATCTACATGTAACCCAGGTGCCATGTAGTTAGAAAATAAAGCTGGAGTGGTAATACAGTGAGACTGGGCCTGGGCTCGTTGTAGAGAAATACAACTTGTTTTTGTTATGTTACTTAATAAATGTTATATATTCAAAATACTCTTTGCTATTCTTTAAAAGACCACCAAAACAATTTTTTTTTGGTTTGCAAAACTATTCCCAAATATTTATTTACAACACTAAATAAAAGATAATTGTATCTCAGAATTAAATAAAACAAATCACATATACATGAAACGAGCTGGAAGAAAAAACAAAAACAAACTTCACTTTCCCAAAAGAAAAACCTTTCTGTGGTTATATTGAACTTAAACAATTATTTATTCCTCTGAAAAAATGTTCAACCCGTTGCAAGCATGTTCAATGACACTTTGTGTACGGTGAGGCTTCACTCAGAAACTGAGCATAAACAAAAGCACGTGCATATGAATTGTTAGTACTCACGAATCCAGGTGTAGTCAGTACAGCGAAGGCAATGGTAATGGTGTTGGTAATGGCAAAAGTTATGGCAAAGTTAGAAACACGTCACAGAAGGTCAATGCAGGGTGCACAGAACAGCTGGGCAGAAAACAGCAGGGCATACCTCTCCTTTTCTCTCTCTCCAACGTCCGTTTCCTTAGAGCATATTATCTGAATTTAGCCACATCAAACACTATTTCTTATTGAATTAGCGTTAGCTTTGTTTTAGTTTTAGAGATATCACAATGCTAAAACTACAACATATGAGCACATGGCATAGAATGCTACCGCTAGCTAGCATTTCACTAACCACGTTATACATTCAGTGTCCTAAATATACCAGTTTGATATAATACAAAATTACAGGCATATACAATCATATTCACCTCTTGTAAGTCACACCAACGTTTTTCTTTGTTGTAAGGACCACGAGTAGTCGACCTTCATAAACAAAACATTAATGCTTCCCACACTACGATACCTCCTTCATTGCTAAAACTACAACATATGAGCACATGGCATAGAATGCTACCGCTAGCTAGCATTTCGCTAACCACGTTATACATTCAGTGTCCTAACTATACCAGTTCGATATAATACAAAATTACAGGCATATACAATCATATTCACCTCTTGTAAGTCACACCAACGTTTTTCTTTGTTGTAAGGACCACGAGTAGTCGACCTTCATAAACAAAACATTAATGCTTCCCACACTAAGATACCTCCTTCATTAGCTCTCTCATCATAACGTGTGTCTGTCCTTCTCTCATGTGCTCACTACTCCTCACACAAACCTGTCCCACTAGTCCCGCCCCTTACACAGTGATGTTACTCTGATTGGCTCCAGTACTAACACAACCAACAGCAAAACAGGAATTAAATGACTGACATTTGACAGGTTAGGTTACACAAATAAACACATCTTCTTCTCTATTTTATTTTTTAACTTAACTGTAAATAGCCTTATTTATTAAACTCTATATACTATATTTATACTTTTAACCAACACACCTTTTACCCAATTTTAACTATCATGAACTCTATGAACTTTTATTTATATATATTTGTTTGTGTGTGTGTGTTCACTGTTAATGATCTTTTATACTCTGAAACTTATAGAAATTTTGTACAGGGCTACATAGAGTCTGTTCTACTGCACTCTAGTGTGATTTACAATATTTCACTATAGTTTACCTTGATTAATTATGTTCTAGCCTGATTTACCATGATATTACAAATGTTTGTTATTTACCAAATGTTACCATAATTTGACATATTTTACCATGATTTACCATAGTTTACATTGATTTAGCATCTCCTGGCATGCTTTACCGTGATTTACCATGTTCCAGTTTGATTTACCATGATTCTAGCCTATACATTTAATTTTAACCTGTGGAAACACAAGAGAGTACATTTCTAATCCTGCATCAAAAACAACAACAACAACAACAATCTTTATTTATAAAGCACTTTAACACTACTGAAGTAGACCAAAGTTCTGTACAGAAAGAAGAAGATTAAAATAAATTAAAATAATAATACACAAAATGTCAAAATCAAGTGATAAAAGCCAAGGAAAAGACCCCATCTACAGGACAACAGTAGTATTACAGCCAGCACAAGTCTATGGCATTGATAAACATTGACAAAATGTGATATTAAATGTGAATTTTAAAGCTAAAAACTACTGCCAAATGTAATGTCATATGTTAAATGTGCTTATCTGAATAAAGTCTGAGCATTTCTTGAATAGATATTCACTACAAACACACATATCTAGAGAGATGTACAACCAGTGGTTATAGCCCTTTTCATGTTTGTTCATTTTTTAGTGCCACCTTTAATCCAATCTCCATAAAAGTTTGCATGCATCTTTAGAGACACACGCTGCATGTGCCCACCTACTTTAGTGAAGTTTTGAGCCTTAATAGGCTTTTGAGCACATTAGCGTTCATTAGTCGATTGCGCCATGTATTTTGAG